>VUQI01034849.1:3048-16816 GCA_015106735.1 Paratilapia polleni
TGTAGCGTTAAAAAAACAAACATCAATAACTTATCAGGAAAACACTGTTAAATGGGCCACAGCAATAATACCTGGGCAAAACACACAAAGATGGAGCTTTAAATTTGCCCTGGTAATATCTGAATCCAATAAATAAAAATGCATTGAGTGAACTGCAATAAATGATGTATGAATACAGGAAAGGGGCTGTAATATATACACTATACACAATGATAGCAGACTGGCTCTCTGGTATCACAGTTTTTCTCAAAGCACATGTGTTTACATTACAGAACATTAACACATGGTTTCTGTAATCATAAAGTGAAAAACAGATTTGAATTCATTAGTATGAAAGAGATATTTATGTGCGATACACTGGTAACACAAGAATCAGTGTTCACATGAACACACCATACCTTGTCTCAAAAAGCAAAAAACAAACAAAAAAACAAACAAACAAAAAAAAAAAAAAACCATGGCTGACATGTTAATTCCTTAGGTTAGTGAGAGAATCAGAACATAGCACACACCTCCACACTGATGGAGTAAAAGCTGTTGGTAGAGACAGCCTTGGATCTGGGAACTGCAGCTGCTAGCTGTGACAGCACAGGTGACATTAGACTGTTACTGTGTACAATTTAAGAGTTTAAAGAAAGAAAAGGAGAAAGGATTACTTTGATCCTCATAGCCGCCTCAGAGAGTTCCTGTCAGACGACCTGGTGTCCTGAATGTCACCTTCATCCTTCTTCATTATTTCCACAACACAATGCACATACAATTAGTAATTGTAATTACAAAATTAATTAGTAATTACAAAAATAATAATACTTAATATTTACAGAGTTAACGATGTTAAGTCTAACTAGCGTTTGCAATTACTAGGCAACAGCATTCCATAGATCAGTTCCAAGTCTTAAAACATAATATTTAGTTTGCAAATTTGAATGAGACTGACAGGTGACAGTCAGTGATATCAACTGACAAGATAACGATTCAGTGCACTAGCATGAGGATACGTGTGTTTGCTCAGGAAATACAGTGCTAACCTAACAGTTTAAACATGAAATGTTCAGATTCAAAACAGATATATTGTCCACTTTTTTGTGTGACAGCGGCAGGAATTTCTTTGTCCTGCATGTGGAGAAATCTGTTATTAAATTAGAACACATTAACAGGTTTCAGGCTGTAGTAAAACATATTACTGTGCATCATGTGCCACCAGGCATGTTTTTAACAGGCATTATAAGTCACATATTATTATAAGACACTTTAGTGGTATTATTGCATATTTATTTGTTTAACACATTTCTGGTTTTTCACATTTGATTTGTGTATGTTTTGTCTTCTACCATGCAGTTAGCTACCACAATGAATTCATTAAGTAAATCTCTAATAAACTAGGAAAAATGAATAGCATGTCACACAGTTTTTGTGTCCTTTCCCCATTGTTATCCTTGTATATAGTCTCCACTGTTTTGTGTTGTGCTGCATGGGGATGGTCCATTCACTCAGAGATAAGAGTATACATGTACAGTTATCCCACTGACACCAAGAGGAGAAAAATAGTTTGGTTAATTTAGAAAGAACAATCTTTGCTATGGATTAAAACAACAACAAATACGTAAATGAATTATATTCAAGCACCACATTTGCACTTTTTTTTCTTACAAACAAAAACCAGACCATTGGGAAGCGTAATGTTTGGTTTATTAAAAATAAGAAGTGGATAAAGCTTGAAAAACTCAGGGAGATGAATCTCAGCGTGCTGTCTTACTGCAGAGTCTTCAGGCTGAATCCTCCTGTGGTTCCTGTGCTGAGAGAGAGTTAGGAGAGAGAAAAAGAAAATGTTGGGCACACCTGTGTAGGCCTGGACAGGTAAATGCATTAGGAGATGAGGTGTGGCTTTATTACCCATCTTAAATTATGGACCTTAATTAGTTGTTGATGTTAAACAAAGTGTGACAAGTGTCATCAGTTACTATGAATTTGCATAAACAATATATACTAATAGTGTAATAGAGGATTAGTGTGATAACATACATAATACATTTAAATAAAACTAAGTATTTAGTATAATTTTGCCTTGTATGATTATTTTTTCAGAGCTGGAGGCATATTTTAAACATTCCTTGTGTTTTCAGTCTCATTTGAGTCTTCCACCTTCCCTCTGCTTCTACCACCAGCATACTAGGTCATACTCCCAGTGGATACATCTGTTTAAACGGCCCAAACAACTACAAGCCATAATGTTATATTTAGCTAATACTTGTAGGCTTCTTGATTTTCTGAGCCAAAAGTGAATCTGTAGAGTGCTAAGTTACCAGTTATTTCTAGAAGCTTAGCTAGCAAGCTGCATTCATAAACTGTATTAATGCAATACACAGTTACAACTGGTGGTAAATAAACACACTAATATAACACTAGAATTTCACTTCTCAAAACTGGAGTGCAAGCTTTTTGACCGCATGTACCAGCATACAGGCCTTATTATTTGTTACATAATTCTATTAACAATGCTCCAAAAGACACCAACACCACAGACCTTTTCTTTTGAACAAAGTATCAGACAGAGCAAGACAAATAAGCACAATATAAATGAAAATAATATAGGTTTTAGGGGTAGATTTTTAACTGGCGAGCGTATTTCTACTAAATTTGTTTTTAAACAACCAAATCTAAACCTATCGCATCCCCAAAAGAGTCCTTTGAAGTCGAGAGGACCAGCCAAATCAAAATGTAGAAATGTTGTATAGCTGTAATGGTTTAACAGACACACACACACACACACATAAACACAGCCTGTAATATATCGCCATGTTGCTATGATGATATTCTGAATAGAATGGAATACTCTGATTAATGACTTGTCCTGCAGCACATGTTTTATTTCTGGTGGAAAGTCCTTACCTGATCTTTTCCTGCTTGAAACATATGGTACCATATAAAAGCACTTGCTTCATGTTTTTTTCTTCTTCTTCTCTTTTGACAGATAATTAGACTTGTCAAATTTTTCTTAGTAAATGTCAGTAACTGCCATGTTCACAGTCTGAACATGGCAGTTACAGTAAACCCTTCATATACACTCACTGGCCATTTTATTAGGTATACCTGTTACTGCTTGTTAACACAAACATCTAATCAGCTAACCACATGGCAGCAACCCAATGCATTTAGGCATGTAGACATAGTCAAGATGACCTGCTGAAGTTCAAACTGAGCATCAGAATAGGAAAGAAATGTGATTTAAGGACTTTGAACTGGCATGGTTGTTGGTGCCAGATTGGGTGACCTGAGTATCTCAGAAACTGCTGATCTACTGGGATATTCCCACACAACCATCTCTAGGGTTTACAGAGAATGGGTCCCCAAAAGAGAAAATATCTGGTGAGCGGCAGTTCTCTGGGCAAAAAGGGAGAATTGCCAGACTCCTTCAAGCTGATAGGAAGGCAACAGTAACTCATATAACCACTTGTTACAACCAAGGTATGCAGAAGAGCATCTCTGAATGCACAACACGTTGAACCGTGAAGCAGATGGGCTACAGCAGCAGAAGACCACACCGGGTGCCACTCCTGTCAGCTAAGAACAAGAAACAGAGGCTACAATTCTCAAGGGTTCACCAAGATTGGTGACCAGACTGGAAAAACATTGCTGGTCTGATGAGTCTCCATTTCTGCTGTGACATTCAGATGGTAGGGTTAGAATTGGGAGTAAACAACACAAAAGCATGGATCCATCCTGCCTTGTACCAAAGGTTCAGGCTGGTGGTGTAATGGTGTGGGGGATATTTTTGTGGCACACTTTGGGCCACTTAGTATCAGTTGAACATTGTTTAAATGCCACAGCCTACCTGAGTTTTGTTGTTGACCATGTCCATCCCTTCATGTCTGCATCTTCTGATGACTGCTTTCAGCAGGATAATGTGCCATGTCACAAAGCTCAAATCATCTCAAACAAACATGACAATGAGTTCATTGTACTCAAAAAGCCTCCACAGTCACCAGATCTCAACCCAGTAGCTGGTAGTAGTTGTTTATACACCACTTGAATTTAATCATTAGTTATTATTAAACTCTGTCTCTCTCCCATAGTGTGTTTTTTGTCCTGTCTCCCTCTGCTCTCTTCTGTTTCTCCTCACCCCCAATCGGTCACGGCAGATGGCTGCCCCTCCCTGAGCCTGGTTCTGCTGGAGGTGTCTTCCTGTTAAAAGGGAGTTTTTTCTTCCCACTGTTGCCAAGTTCTTGTTCATAGGGGGTCGTCTGACTGATGGGGTTTTCTGTCTAATAATGTAGGGTCTTTACCCTAAAATATAAAGCGCCTTGAGGCGACTGTTGTTGTGATTTGGTGCTATATAAATAAAACTGAGGTGAATTGAATTGAATAGCACCTTTGAGATGCTCTATGATGATAGAGCATATGGGAGATTCGCATCATGGATGTGCAGCTAACAAATCTGCAGCAACTGTGTGACACTATCATGTCATCAGGATGTCATCAGTATGGACACACACACACACATATATATATATATATATAAAGTTTTTTCTGGATCACAAAAATTCAGCACCTGGAAACCAAGTCCAGTTATACTCCCAGTTCATTATATACAGACAGCTGATCAGCACCCCTTGGTGTCACATTGAAACATACTGGTAAGCATATTTTTAATGTGCAGGGTTGTGAATGAGCATAAATTAACCCAAACGTTTCCTAATCCTAACCATACAGCAAATGAAAACAAAACTAAGTACAAAAGCAAAGCTCCCACAGTACAGAAACCATGGTGTCCTGGTTGATAGTGTTCTGATTTACACCACCTTATGTGTACTTTGTATCTCTTTCAAGCCAACACTGCCAGAGCTATTGTTGTAGTAAAGTTATTTAGAAAGGTCTAAAACTGTATCTCAAACTGTCTGGAATCAGAGTTGTGAATGTGCATTCAGACCCCAGAATGTGTCTCCCATCCAGGACTAACCAGGCCTGACTCTGCTTAGCTTCCAAGGTTAGACAGACCAGGCATGCTCAGGGTGGTATGGTCATAAGCGGAATCCAGGATGTGTAATCAGATTAGTAAATCTGCACCAAAATTTTAAACTTTTGAAAAGTATGGCATCAAATTTGTAAATGTGTACAAAGGTCTGTTAATAGGTGAGACACCAGAGGCTTTGATGAAACAGCTATTATTTTATGGCCTGGGAATAAGGATGGTTGATGGAACCAGGAATGTTGGTTAGAAATTTTGTGGACCTACCCAGTACGTTTTATTCACTGAATAAATGAAAACTTGCTGGTGATGGTAGATAAGAAATCAGAGCAATACAGAAGTTGAGACATGGCAAACCTATCTGATATTTATTAAGATATTTCAGTCTGAACCAAAGTTATTGACATTGCTATGCCTAGTGCCTACTGCAGCGCAGCAGTACTGGAGCTGTAAAAATTTCAGCTTTAGTAACTGTTGAAATAACAGTAGTATTGTTAACCTGGATCTTTGTAGGGCATAGCTCCTTGTGATTATCTCCATTCTATTTCTCAGGCCTGTCTAAATAAGACTTATGAGAGAAGCAGTCTGCACTCTGCCTTTCAAATCCTAAAATGTACATTTGCAATGATTGGTGCTTCAAGGCTTGACATTTGTAAGTTCACTGCCAGCAGCTTGGTACTAACATGTAATTTTCATGGGCACAGGCTTTATGGGGGCAGAGCCATTAAAGCATGGCATTAGATTGTCCTGAGGGATCAGCTTTGCTCCAGTGAGTACTCATTCACATGAAGGCGAGGCGACTTGGACACTGGTTGGTTCGCTTGTGCCTGATGATGTGTTCCACTTCCAACTGCCTGCCATGGAAGTACTTATTCAGGCTTCACTGGTAAATTACATAAGAGTATGTCAACCCTCATCTACACAATGAAAGCTGCTCTAAGGACCTTATTAAAGCAGATTCTGATTAGAACAGCTTGAAACTGGCTTCTTTTAGTTTTAAAGGAAAGAAGTTGCATGAAATGCCTAGAAGGAGCTGACATGCTAATGCAGAATCAAATGTTTGATGTCCAAAACACATTTTTTGTGACAAGATTGCTTGGACATAGATATGTCTGAACACTGTATCTTCAATTTGTCTCAGTTCTCATAATCTCCAAACACCTATTCTCCTGGGAACCAGAGGAAACAACAACCCCTATTCCTTCTTCTCTTTCATTATGAGAACCCCACTAGATTAATAACCCACATTAAAATGTTCCCCCCACCCTGAGTGTCAGCTTTTGGGTGTCTGGCAGTGACACCACCTGGCTCGTCATTAAACCCATTTTGACTCTTCGTCCCCTCATGGTCAACCCACATTTTATCCCATCTCTTGACCTCTCTCATACCTTCTTCACAGACCACCATTGAACTCGCAAACCTTACTATTAAATTAACTGACTGATGTACATAAATGAAATAGTTAGACAGTAAGCTATAATTTAGTTATCATTGTATCGCTAATGATAAGTCTGTGCTCACCGAGTAGGACTATGATATAAGAATTCTTTCAGATCGTCTCCAAGAAGAAGTTCAGCAGGGCAGAAGACTTTCTTGTAGCGATGTTGTTGAACTCAATGAGCTGATTGGTCTGTAATTGGTCTGTGTAACCAATATGACAAAGTCCATCCATCCATCCATCTATCCATTTTCTGAATTGCTTATCTAATTCAGGGTTGCTGGGGAGCTGGAGCATATTCTAGCTGTCATAGGGCGAGAGCCAGGGTACATCCTGGACAGTCGCCAGTCCATCACAGGGCTATGACAAATTCCCTATGAAAAATACATACATTTTGAGCTTTCAGCAATAAACTGGCCATGACTAATTTTTTGGTTACTTGGAGGGGAGTAGAAACAGAGAGCAAACACTGAGAAAACACTGACATATCAACAGTTTTTTAGTTGCTATGCTACAGTCACACTAGGGAAAACAGTGGTTGGAGACCAAAATTATTGCGACTGTGTGGAATAAACTTGTGATCTTGTTGCCTTTGAAACTGTTGCTTTGAAGATGCCGACCAGGTCTGTGACCACTCCTATTGCAAAGAGACGCATTGCAGACGAGTTGCACTCACTGGCACAGACTGATTCAGATTGACGGCAACATGCTAGCAATCTGTTTGCATTTGTAAATTAGACAGCAGTTATTTGCAAATCTTCACTAATCTGTCTGAGACCACGATTGTTTAGAGACAGACTGCCTCCCACTGGGTGACCTGTGCAATTGCCTTGTGATTGAAAGTGGTCACCCAGAGATTGAGGGTGTTGCACACTCAACCTCTGGGTGACCTGTTGGTCTCTGCAACCACTTGCATTCAGTCTCCAAAGAAAAAAAATCCAATGCAATCACTGGGCAACCACCAATTTTTCCTAGTCACAAGCAGGTTGCCGTCCTATTTTCACTCTAGTGTGACTGAGCCATTAGGCAAATTTTCTAGCCTTTTTAATCTTGACTATACTGCTCATTTCACTGTTCACTTTGTAACTAGACTATACTGACTGTGAGTTGCTCATACTGCAGCTTTCCTAGAGATTTCTAACTTTATTTAAAGTTGCATCCACTCTTTCATATCAGCAACTGATTCTCCAACCGTAAACGGACACACAATTTAATTTGTCATTATTGAAAGACAGGAAAAAAACAGTCTGAAGCATTGGAAAATAAGACAAAAAACAACCCACAGAGCAGAGTTACTGCACATAGCCACATTTTTTTGTAGTCAGAAATCCATACTGATCATGAAAGAATTATTAGCTGTTCATCATTGTGACCCTGAAGCATCAGTATAAGAATGGCACTGTTAACGTGTACAAAAAATCTTAATCAATCAAAACAGTAAGAGAGCATTTAGGGAAAATGTCATGAGGAGTGCTTCAAGTTGGAGAAAAAAAGGTAAGTGGATGAACATAGAGGTGCTAGAGTGGGAGCTAGCTCAACATCATGTTGTAGTGATGCTCAGATTGTCCACTCAGCTGAAGCCATGCTCACATCAGCCACTTGTCCTTCTCTTTGTTGAAGTTCTCAGCCCATTGACGTGTAAGCTCCAAGTAGTGGTCTGGTTGGTTAGGTTGATAATCTAGATACAAACGGGTCACTGTTTTCTTGGGTACAGCCTTCTCGATTTGCGTGCCTTCATGCCACTGGTTGAAGGATGTAATGGTGACAATTTCTGGCCTGACAGACAGAGCTGCCTGCAGGGATGTCTCATAGTAACGTCCATTAACACGATTCCTGGTGTTATGGTTGTTCCACGGTCGAACAGCAGTATCTACGTACCCAGGACCAACACTTGGGATAAACAGCAAATTGTTTGCATCACAGAATGCCTTGATGGCTTTCCAGTTCTGGTGGGATGACCCAAAGGAAAAGCCATTAGACGCAAAGTATGTGTACATACCGTCAAAGCCGCTAGCTAGGATGTCATGTTTGTGACGCTCCTCAACAATGAGAGCAACAAAAATCCCATCATAAGGTGTGCCTCTGATGCTATGGGAGCCTTTAGCTGTCAGAAGTTCTGCCCAGGACTCAGGTGGTGTCAGGTAGGAGTCATAGATGTAAAACAGAGGCAGTACTCGGCCTGTACTTGACCTGAATTTGTAGAAGGCGCCGTGTTTTCCATACCTGAGAAAAATGAGAGAAAGCAACTATATGTTAAGCTACTATATGTAGATTGCACTTTTGATTTAAAAAATTTTAATGAGATTATAAGGGGTTGATGTGAATTATAAGGAGGGTAACAGATGAACCCTGTGGTAACCCTGATTGGGAGCAGGTGAAACAAAAGAATTGCTGTCTGCCGCCAGTAGGGTTGCCAGATTTCAGAATCTTAAATCTTACACGTAATAGCTTGAATTTTCTATTATTAAATTAAAAGCCACTGACAATGCATTACATTAAATGTTGTTACTTGTACTAGGAGTCTCCAAAGTCAGAAATGTAGATATATTGAAATCCTACACATAGAAGCTTTAGGTGTATTGGCCTTATCTAAACACAAAGTAATATGAGCAATACATGACACTGTGAGGTAGTGTTGAATATTTTCAATGAGGGAATATCTAATATGACACTGCCTTAGACCTGGGCGGTTGCGGCATAGGCATTGGAGCAGACTGCCTACTCAAGACAATGCTTGTGATTTTACCAAATGAGTCACACCATGTTTCAGAAGCGTCCCAGAAGGCTCCTTCTGGTCCACTTTGCAAAAAATATGCACCCTGTTTAGCATATATGTAGGGCAGAAAATCAGACACAGCATGGAGCCTCTGGTCAGCTGTACATCTGAAATGCTTCAGGTGCTGTTTGAAGCTTTACAGAGGATGGAACAGAGGAGATGTGACAGACCCATGTTTACTGTGCAGTTGTATTAATATGTTTTTGTTGCTGCTGCTGTTTTTAGCATCTGTGGGGCTATACAGGTTAAACATTACATACTTTTTTTGACATACTGTATTATACTACTATAAAACTGACATGTTATATATCTAGTATACATGGAGCAACATTAGAAATCACGGCAGCACTTTAATAATGCAGTAATAGTGGGGTAATAAGGTGGTAGTAAGGTGGAAACAAGAAGGTAATTTTGCAGCCCTGATTCCTGGTTATTACACATAAACTACCACATATAGAGCTCGGGATTTGCAATGCATTCTGGGTAGTCGCCACCATGTTGTTGTTCATGCAAAACCAAAACAAAGACAGATGCAGATAATAATAAGGAAGTAAACACATTAACGGATGCTGAAAAAAACACCCAAATGACCAGTGAGATCAGCAGCATGATACAATACAGAGAGAAGCTAAACAATGAGGCAAAGGAGTGTTATTAGGAGAAAACAATGGTAATAGGAGGGGTTGATCCATATGAACACAAAGAATGGCACTTTATTCTTGGGAGTTGCTCAAGTTCCTTGACAGTTTCTCAAAAACCATTTGTGGTGAGCACCTACACATCAAACAAGTTAAGAATTAATTATTAATATTGCACCTTACATGTTCTACCTTGTAGTTGCACTAAACTGTACTTTGAATCTTAAAAATAAAAGTCATTCAGACGTGAACTAGTTTTATGTCATTTATTATGGCACAATGTTTCATTACAACACTTCGTGTTCTAGTGCAGCTGCAGGTGCAGGAACTTGTAGTCTCTGTTCTCCGTTGATACCGGTCAGAGGAAACCACAATGACTTCTGTGTGCCTGAGGTGTAACGATGGTATCCAGTCAGGATCACACTGTCGCATTTCATAAACTGGATTGCCTAGAAAAAGCATCAAGATTTTGTTTGCATTAGCTATGTTGCAGCAGCTCAGCAGCCCTGAGTTAGATGTGTGCCTGAAGTGTAATGATAACACCCAGTCAGGATCACACTGTTACATTTCAAAAGCTTTTTCAAAAATAAAAGCATAAAGATTTTCTTTGATTCTAGCTATGTTGCCATGTAGCTACAGCCAAGATAACTGCCACATCTAAGGTGTGTAAGGTAGCAGCAGCCCTATGACATGTAACTACAACAGTTAAATATGCTGTAATTATAACTTACCAGTATGACAATGCCGTGATCACATGAACATATTTTCCGAAATGCTGTTTAAGGTGATGTTTTTCCTTCTTACAGCTGCTACCCAAGCCATGCGTTGTTGGCTCTGTGACCTCAACTCCTTGTTTTTTCTTCCAAGCTGGAAAGTGCAAAAATCTTACTCCATTATATAAAGAGCTTCCATTCCGGTCATATGTACAGTTGTGTTATTTTACGACACAGCTCACTACTCCGCAATTATAATAATAATAATAATAATAATAATAACAATAATAATAATAAAAAACTTTATTTATATAGCACCTTTCAAAAACAAAGCTACAAGCTGCTTTACAAGACAAAATAGAAAAACAAATGGCAAGTAAAACATTAAGAAGAGATAAAAATAAAAACAACATTAGGTATAGGAAATATTGGCAGTACAGGGAGATTAAAAGTGAGGAATGAAGTAGATTAAAAATAAATAAAAGAAACAGGTAAATTAAAAGCAAATATAAAATAAGTAAAATAAATTAAAAATAATCACAACATAGAAATAACTCAAGGTGGAGGCACAGAAACAGCCTGCTTATAAAAATATGTCTTTAAGAGGGATTTAAAAAATGATAGTGAGCTCCCAAATCTGAGCTCCTCTTTGGAGATTATTCCAAAGAATGGGTGCCCTGACAGAAAAAGCCTGATCACCCTTGGTTCTCAGTCAAGTTTGTGGGATGGCCAGCGTAGCCTTGGCTGAGGACCTCAGGTTATGACCAGGGGCGTACAGTGACAAGAGATCTGAGATATACTTCGGTGCAAGCCCAGAGCGGGCCTTAAAAGTCATCAATAAAATCTTAAAATGAATTCTAAAATTAATAGGTAGCCAGTGAAGAGAAGCTAAAATAGGGGTGATATGTTCCATCCTAAGCTGCATAAAACAAGACTGAACAACTGAACTGACACGCTTATTTAAGCGGAGGTGGTTGTCAAAAATGATGCCAAGGTTTTTACAATACTGGCCCACTGCTGGATGCATCTGAGCCAATAACGATTACTTCTACCTCTGTCTCCTCCATATTTAGCTGCAGGAAGTTCTGTGCCATCCATATTTAATATCTTTGATAGAGTCATTCAGTGGGTTTAATTTAAGAATGTTACTGGGATTAAAAGAAATGTACAGCTGTGTGTAATCTGCATAGGAGTGATAACTCACACTATGCCTGCAGATGACATGCTCCAGGGGTAAGATGTAAATGGACTGGTACTTATACAGTGCTTTTCTACTCAGCTTGAGTACTCAAAGTGCTTTATACTGCATGCCACATTCACACAGCTCTTTTATCAAGACATTAAGCGCTTATTAACACTCCAATGATCGCATTGGGGGGGTTCATTATCTTGCCCAAGGATGCTTTGGCATGCAGACTAGGGGAGCCAGGGATCGAACCACTGACCTTCTGATTGGTAGATGACCCGCTCTACCTCCTGAGCCACAGCCACCCCATGTATAGAGAAAACAGGAGAGGTCCAAGGACAGACCCCTAAGGTACCCCACAGGTCATCTTCATTGAGGATGACTGTGCCTTGCCAATGACCACACTAAAAGACCTATCCTGTAAATAAGAATAAAACCACCTTAAAACTGTACCAGAAATGCCAACCCAGTGTTGGAGATGATTCAGTAAATTACAGTGATCCACAGTGTCAAATGCAGCGCTCAGATCTAATAAAACTAAAACAGAAGGTTGACAAGCATCAGCAGCAACCAGCAGATCATTCATCACTCTGAGCAGTGCAGTCTCTGTGCTTTGGTTTGCTCTAAAACCCCACTGGAATGAGAGCTCATCTCTCTTTAAAAAAGCAACCAATTGTTCAGAAACAATCTTTTCTAAAACCTTGGAGAGAAATAGAAGTTTGGAAATTGGTCTAAAATTATACAAGGAGTTAAGGTCTAGAGAGGATTTTTTTTTTAGAAGAGGTTGTATGATTGCTTTTTTAAAAATAAACAGGGACAGAATCAGTCAGAAGTGATGAATTAATTACAGATAGAATGTGTGAGCTGACAGATTCATAAACTTCCTTTAGGAATCTCACTGACAGAATATCGAACGCACATGAAGAGGGCTTCATTTTGTTAATTACCTCAGTGAGAGTCTCCAAAGATGCTGTATTGAAAGAGCCGAAGTGAACAGTAGTTCTGGGGAACTCCATTGTATTTTGAGCTAAGGAAGAGATGTTAGTTCTGATACAGGCGATTTTATTGATGAAAAAGCTTAAAAATTTGTCGCATTTCTCTGGAGAGGGGTTCATACTAACACTTGGTGGAGCCTCTGTGACATGATTAATTACATTAAAAAGAGTCCTGGGGTTCTGTCGGTTTTTTTCAATAAGTTCTGAGACATACCGTGCTCTGGCACTGTTTTAACTGAGAGTTAAAATTCTTCATAAAATCTCTTAAAATATCAAGGCGCACTGCTAAATTTGAGGCTTTCCATTTATGCTCAGCCTTACGACATTCTCGTTTCAGAGCACATAAGCTCTTAGTAGGCAGAGAGGGTTTGGAGGACATTTGTTTTTGGCTTGTTCTGGGACAGGTTGTGTTGGACCACAGATGAAAACATAATACATTTGTGGTCAGAGACACTAATATCTTTACATGAGGTATTGTCTAAGCCAAAGAGAAATTATAGCACAAGATCCAGGGTGTGGCCCTTATTGTGAGTAGGCCCTGTGACAATCCTACTTAAGTTAAAATTCAATTCAATTTTATTTATATAGCGCCAAATCACAACAATAGTCGCCTCAAGTCGCCCTTTATGTTTTAGAGTAAAGACCCTACAGTATTAGACAGAAAACCCCAACAATCAGACAACCCCCTATGAGCAAGCACTTGCCAACAGTGGGAAGGAAAAACTCCCTTTTAACAGGAAGAAACCTCCGGCAGAACCAGGCTCAGGGAGGGGCAGCCATCTGCCAAAATGGAAAAAGACACACTATGGGAGAGAGACAGAGTTTAATAATAACTAATGATTAAATGCAAGTGGTGTATAAACACATGGAGAGTGAAAGGAAGTGATGAAGAGGAAGTGCTCAGTGTGTCATGGGAAGCCCTAATCTCAGATAGATTAGAGATATTGCGCAAATGCAAGAAAGCAGTCCTACATATTTGTTTAATGTGCACGTTGAAAGACATATCCTGGTCAAAAATGACTCCAAGATTCCTCACAGTGTCACTGGAGGGAAAAG
>VUQI01034863.1:0-13205 GCA_015106735.1 Paratilapia polleni
AAAATCCTTCTCCTCACATACAAAGTCTTAAAAAATCAGGCCCCATCATATCTTACAGACCTCATAGTACCATACTATCCCAATAGAGCACTTCGCTCTCAGACTGCAGGCTTACTTGTGGTTCCTAGGGTATTTAAAAGTAGAATGGGAGGCAGAGCCTTCAGCTTTCAGGCCACTCTCCTATGGAACCAGCTCCCAGTTTGGATTCGGGAGACAGACACACTCTCTACTTTTAAGATTAGGCTTAAAACTTTCCTTTTTGATAGAGCTTATAGTTAGGGCTGGATCAGGTAACCCTGAACCATCCCTTAGTTACGCTGCAATAGGCTTAGGCTGTTGGGGGCTTCCCATGATGCACTGAGCATTTCTTCTTCACTCACCTCTTTTCACTCTTCGTGTGTTTATACATCACTACTGCATTTAATCATTAGTTATTATTCAACTCTGTCTCTCTCCCATAGTATGCCTTTTGTCCTGTCTCCCTCTGCTCTCTTCTGTTTCTCCTAACCCCCAACTGGGCGCAGCAGATGGCTGCCCTCCCTGAGCCTGGTTCTGCCGGAGGGTTCTTCCTGTTAAAAGGGAGGTTTTTTCACTGTTGCCAAGTGCTTACTCATAGGGGGTCGTCTGACTGGTGGGGTTATCTCTTTAAAAAACTCTGTCATTAATAAGTTCAGTTCAGCCATCTCATTCACTTGAATAGAGAGGGATTTGGGGGATTTTTAGCAACAATTTTTTTTTTTCCAAAAGCCGTAAAACATATGCTCACACCAACGAACTGGTCATTTGGTATGAGAACAGTGTCTCTACACAAATGGTGTAGGATAAGACAGCAGAGGAAGAAGAAACTATAATAATAATAGATGATAATAAAGAATTCATTATTAATATACTGAAATTGTTTCCTTTGCAACAGTCCCACCAATAATTTTCACCTCCACTTTACTGGATTGGAGACAGGCTAAAAGAGACCTGTGCCAGGCACCAGTAGGGCTGGCTGAGATGACATACTATTTTTGTTTTGTGGAGAGTGCTCTTTAAGGGTTTAATGTTGATTTATTTTATTTTATTTATTTTTTTATCAATTTTGTAAAGTATTTCTCTTGCTTTGTCCTGTGTTGGCTTTTATTTTGAAAGATTTGGACCAGAACCCTTCGGAGATGTCCTTTTATTGTGAAGGATTCGACCGGATATGGCGTTGTTGTTACTACCAAACGGATCTTGAGCTAGGTTAACAGATGTGAAAACTAACGCTAGTTTGTTTGTTTGCATTAACAAGAAGGAGACCGGGGCAGGAAGGGATTTTTTACAACTGTCTGTCTGCTGTTTAATGATCAGAAATGAGCGTCACTTTGGATATAAGAATGAAAAGAGCAAACAAAGTTTATCGAGAGGGGGTGAGTTGCCACAGTTAGCTAGCAGCTGTTTCTGGAACCTCTTCAGCTAAGCTAGTAATAAAGTCTTTTTCTTTCTTTAGTTATATCGTAACTGTCACTAAACCACTGTATTGTAACCACGTTGTCTAATTATTTAGCTACCAGGCGTCGTCCTCACATGACCAGCAGCTGACTGGTGGTGTTATGACCAAATCTGTCACCTGTCAGTTTCACTGGCTTCAGTGGAGCAACAGGACAAAAATATTCAAAAGATGATCAGATATTTGCAAATAATGAGACAGTTTATGATAGAAAATATAACTGAAACGACACACGGAGACTACTAGACTAACACAAGCGCTGGTACAGCCGTTTTTATATATACTGCCCCATATTCAGAGGATCAAAAATAACTGGACATTTGACTGACAAGCGGTTTCAGACATGGTGGAGGCAATGTTATGGCATGGCATGTATGGCTGCCAGTGGAACTGGGTCACTAGTGTTCATTAGTGATGTGACTGCTGATAGAAGTAGCAGGATGAATTTTGAAGTGTATAGAGCTATAGTCTCTGCTTACATTCAGCCAAATGCTGCAGAACTGATCAGACAGCCTTTCACAGTGAAATGGATAATGACCCAAAGCAAACTGCAAAAGCAACCCAAAGGTTTCTCAAGGCAAAGAAATTGGGTATTGTGCAATGGCCAAGTCTGTAGGCTGATTTCAGTCCAACAGAGCATGATTTTCAGTTATTAAACCCAAAACCGAAGGCAGAAAGACCCACAAAAAAGCAGCAACTGAAGGTGGCTGCAGTAAAGGCGTAGCACAGAGTCTTTAGGGAGGAAACACAGCATTTGGTGATGTCCATTGGTTCAGGCAGTCATTGACTGCAAAGGAGTTTGATCCAAGTATTAAAAACAATCCTTAGATTCAAAATCACCTTAGTTCTTTAAAAAGTGCGGGACTGTGTATAAAAAGAGCTAATAGACTAGAGCTCATCCGTGTTGCTTTGTGTGCAGGAAACGGTGGCTGGTGTCATCGTGCTGGGGTGTAAGGAGGCACTGCAGCACCATGGCATCACTCTGAGCATGGAGGGGCTGGTGAACCTGCAGCTGAGCTCCAAGAGCGTCGGTGTCTTTGAGGCTTTCTACAATTCTGTCAAGGTGAGCTGATAGGATTTTAGTTTAAAAGTCTCTTAACAGCTCTTTTCTTAACAGATGTGGTGATAAATGAAATGAACTAGCTATTTAGCCCATTGTCACACTGTTTCAGGGCCTTTTCTTTTCATCAGAGAGTGGTGGACTGTCCTTGTTTTTTTTTGAAGATCAGTGCAATGTTTTCCTTAAAGGATACAAGGTTTACCTTAGATTTTTAGAATCATTAAGTACCAGCTTAAAATGCCTTCATGCTGCAAAGTTAATCAATTGTTCTCAGTAATAATTGGATTGAAACATGTTGCAGCCCATCCAGCTGATCAGCAGTAACATTGAGGTGGCCAAAGCAGGAAAAATCCCCGGAGGCAAGACTGAGATCCCCTTTGAGTTCCCTCTGAACACCAAAGGCAACAAAGTGCTGTATGAGACCTACCACGGTGTCTTTGTCAACATTCAGGTGAGTGAAGGGAGCAAAATTTCTGAAGCTACGGTTGCCTCATATCTTAAAGAGTTGAGTAGAGGAAAACTGTAATGTCCTCATGACGCAATTTGCTTTGCAGACAGTAGTGCAAGACAGTATGTACATGCATACACATTCATACAGTTCCTAATACAAAACCCAATACAGCATCCAAGTGTTCTACATGAATCATGAGGGAAAAGGTTCAAAATGTGTTTAAATAAAACAGCAGCAGATGAACAAATAACAGCCTGTATCTATTAGCGCTAACCTTTGGGGCGGGGCCAAACCATTGCCCTGTCTGGAGCATCCGGAAAGGATGTTTGAGGGTCAGAAACAATGGTCTGCACCCTTGAGAGAATCCTCACTTCTTATAAATGCCCCAGTAATCTTATAGCACAGCTTGACAGTTTTCTCCAGTTGGCTCCTATTTTTAAGATCAAGACTACTAAACTAAAAAGGTGAAACTTTTCACTGGTTTCATTTCTACAGTCAGTGCCAAACGTTTTGGCTGTGGCACAAATTTTATGTTTCATACACTTTGCATCTCTTTTTTTTTTTATATATTGAAGTTTATATAGTGAAGAACAAACATAAGCACAAGTTTAAAAGACTTTTATTGGCAAATAAATCGAATTTATGCAAAGAGTCAGTATTCACAGTGTTGACCCTTCTTCTTCATAAATTCTTTCATTTTCTGTGGCATGCTGGATATCAGCTTGGACATCTGCCTTTTCAGGACTGACCACACTTAAAACGTCCTCAAAGACCAACTTCTTACAATGACGCAGGAGCAATTTGGTGGCAATCTGTGCATTTTCCAGCACGATGGAGCACCATGTCACAAGGCAAGAGTGATAACTAAGTAGCTCAGAGATCATGAAATTAACATTTTGGATACATGGCCAGGAAATTCTCCAGATCTTAATCCAATTGAGACTCTCTGGTCAGTCCTTAAAAAGCAAGTGGGCAACCAGAAGCACACAAACTGTGATCAACTTGGGAGTGCTGATAAGGCATGAATGGAGGACCATCAATCAGGATTTGGCCCTGGAGCTGATATCCGACATGCCACAGAGAACTGAAGAGGTTATGAAGAAGAAGGGTCAACAGTGTAAACACTGACGCTTTGCATTGATTTGATTTATTTGCCAATAAAAGTGTTTAAAATTACTCACTGTAGCATAGAAATATGCAATAAATAATCAAAATAAAAACTGAAGGGGTCAAGTGCATGAAACACAAAATTTGTGCCACTGCTAAAACTTTTGGACATTACTGTACGTTATAGCTTTGTATCTTCCTTAAAAAGAGGAAGTGTTGATTTGCCTTTAATTTAACTTCTCATCCACAACAGTGCCCAGATATTTATGTCGCTGCATTTCAGCCACTGGCTCACCTTTCATCAGAGATGATGCAGAGACAGTGGTGAGGGGCCTCCTCTGGAAATCAAAAAAACATTTCTTTGGTCTTAGCTACGCTAAATTTGATTGTTCTGACACTAAAACATAAAAGTGGTGAAAGCACACAACCCTGAGGGGATCCGGTGGAGGATGAAAGCCTGCTGGACAGAGTTCCTCGAGTTTCTAAGAGTAGAACAGGAGGCAGAGCCTTCAGCTATCAGGCCCCTCTCCTGTGGAACCAGCTCCCAGTTTGGGTTCAGGAGACAGACACCCTCTCTACTTGTAAGATCTTTCCACTCCCCATGTTTTTGTGTGCCACTACTGCAGGTCATTCACTTTTGTCTACACTCTCCTGTAGTTTATTATTTTGTCCTGTTTGTTGTTCGTGGTCTCTCTGCCCCCCTTAAGGTTGCAAAAAAAAAACAGTAAATTTTTTATCAGTACATATTTTATTGAAATAAATAAATAAATAAATAAATATTTCATAGATTCAGACAGTATTACTTATTGATATAAAAAATAAAGCAATTCTTTGAATAAAGCTGTGGGAGAGTTTGTATCTCTCGGCTTCACTTCCCTTTCTGAAGCTGTCTGATAACAGATGAAGTGGTGAAAATGTGGTAAATGGACCCTGCACTTACATCTGTGTCCACAGCAGTTGAGGGGTGTAACAGTTCAGAAACCGCAATACAAGCATCCTGAATACAGCCTCATCGTCTCAGAGCTTTGGGGTTAAATAAACAGATACCTGTGATGAAGTCAGAGTGATCATATTTAATATCATGTGTGAAATCTTTTGCTGTGAGTGCCTCTTTGAAGTCTTGGACCTGTAAACATCATCTTCCCTGATTATGTTTACGGGTCCCTTTTACTCATAACGCAGCATGCTTATATTGTTGTTTTAATAAAGATTCAGAGTACACTGTCCCCCACTGGCATCCTGGCAGTAAAACATTTCTGTTTCTCCTCAGTACACACTCCGCTGTGACATGAAGCGTTCCCTGCTGGCCAAAGACCTGAGCAGGAGCTGTGAGTTCATCGTGCACTGCCAGGTGAGTGTGCAGATTTGTTTGTGTCCCCCACAGAATAACCGTACAGCAGCCATTTCCAAACCTAAAAATGTTGCAGCCCAATTTGAAACCTCAAAGCTGGTAGCCACGCTTTCCATTTTACCCATTTTCCACCAGTGATGGGTTATAAAATATGTCAGGTCAAATATGTTAGATAAATGATGAGTAACACTTTTAACACGCTTAATATGTTTTTATGACTTCTGATTACCTTTGAAAATGTAAATATTTGATAATAAACATTTGATGGTAATTTCTAACTTTCGTTTCAATTGTAATAAACCTCACAGCTCACCTGCAGTACTTTCTCAGTCCACCAGAGGGCGGCAGCCCACACTTTGGGGATCACTGCCTTAACAGAACTTTGTTAGGACTATATCACGGTTTTTAAAAGCAGTCGCATGGTTTTGGTTCTTGAATTAGGGGAAATCAACTGAGAGCAAACATCTCATTTAAAGTGGCTCCACAGATTCACACATACATAAAGGTATAAAAGAAAACTTAAATCAGTTTTTTCCAAGAATTAGTTTCTCTCGTTTTAAGTTAACTGTGCTGCTCACTTGGCCTCTTTGACTGATATCACAGACGTATTTAAATAAAAAAAAAAAAGTTTGTTTAACCTTCTTCCACCATAAACCACAAACTCCATGTTTTTTTTTTGTTTTTTTTTTAGAGATATTGCATCTGCACCCTAAAAAAAAAAGTTTCCATTTCCTCACATTGTGCATGATTTAAAATTTTGTGGACACTCACAGCAGGATGACAGCAGTGTGGGGGATATAAGTGTCAGAAACTCATTGTGTGTTTCTTTTTTTTTTTTTTTTTTAATTTTTAAAAGAGCTAAAGAGCTGTGTGTTAATGTGACTGCTTTTTTCAGAGGTGCAGAGTCATAAATGATCATCTTTATAAGTTCAGATGTGATGTTAGGCATGTCGAACTGTGTCACATCAGTTTCTGTCTGATTTCCAGCCTCAGAAATCTAAAGTTGTCCCCACTCCGGTGAACTTCACAGTCACTCCAGACACCCTACAGAACAGCCGCGAGGTCAGAAAAGTAAAACATGTCTCATATTTTTTTTTGCTTGATTTAATTCAATTTAAAGCTGTTCTGAAAGGATGAACTTGCTTTGTGTCTTTAGAGGAATTCATTCCCCAAGTTTCTCATCCGAGGCCATTTAGACGCCACCAACTGTGTGATCAGCCAGCCGCTGACTGGAGAGGTGGTGGTGGAGAACTCAGACGTCCCCATTAAAAGTATTGAACTGCAGCTTGTACGGGTGGAGACCTGCGGTAAGTTCACGCTGTGAGGTGACCAGATTAACTTTCACGTGGCAGAGCTGCAGGTTCTCTAACCGTCCGCTGTGTTCAGGTTGTGCTGAAGGTTACGCCAGAGACGCCACAGAGATCCAGAACATCCAGATAGCTGAAGGTGATGTCTGCCACGGCCTGCCTATCCCCATCTACATGATCTTCCCCAGACTGTTCACCTGCCCCACGCTGGAGACGACCAACTTCAAAGTCGGTCAGTAAAACTGTCAGTGTTTCTCACACAAATACTTTACTTCGAGGCTCATGTAATGGTTCACGATCCCCTTGCTCTTATTTTGAAAGTTCAGCAGCTGCTAAACAGCTGGCTCCTGCCCTTCCTGTCTCCTGCTTTCCCCACCGGATCACCAGGTTGCTGTTTTGTTGGCTTTCAATATCATTCAGCTGCTTCCTCATAAATCTTTTCATTTCAGTGCATTTACAGACTGAGTTTGTTTCAGTTTAGTTTTTATCATTTAAAACATTAGTTGCAGTGTTAGGTTTAGTTTTTTCAATTATGGAATGGGTGGTGTTTGTCAGGGGAAAGCTATAAGAAGTTCAGAAGTTCACCATATTTTATTAAAACAACACAACATTTGGCACACAGTCACATCTCAATAAACAGATGCACTGAACCCCTGTGGGTTATGTTTGATGTTTGTTTTAACTACACTATATCATTAAATTTTTCCCCTAAAGTCTGTTTTTTTCTTTTATTTCAGTGAACTAAAATATTTTACTACACTTGGTAGAACAGATTCAAACTCTACTACCTTGGACTGTAGCTGGCAGTGTGCAGTGAGCTGACTTTCAAACCTTCTCTCCAACCAGAGCCTGTAGCAGGTGAAGAACTGGTTTACACACTGAGCTCACAGAGCAGAACAAGGACTACCAGCAGCACTTCATTATAGTGGAGTTAATCTGCAGGATGAGAGATTAAAGGTCACATTTATCCATACAGTACTTTAAGCACTTTATCTATATCCACTTAACCTAACATGCATGTCTCTGGACACCAGAGTACCCAGGCATAGGGAGAACAGAAATGCCCCAGCTGGGGTTCAAACAGGGAACCTTCTTGCTGTGATGTGACAGTGCCATACCACCCGTGCTCAGTTGCGTGTCACAAAGTAGTTGGCAAATAAAATGTTTGCAGAGGAGAAACTTATAAATGAAATTATTTAATAACTAATTCAAGTAAGCCTGGGTGCCGCCTTTAGCAGTACACACATTACTGTTCATACACGCAGGGCTCTGTTGTTATGTGGTGTTGCTGGCCCTCAAATGATGATCAGGTTATGGTAAGGCTAACATTAAATACAGCTCTTTGTGTAGCAGTAGTTGTTGGCTGTCTAAAGATACTTGACATTTAAAGTGTTATACAGGATGCTGTCAACAAGTATAAGATCTGAGGCAGTCACTGCTGCTGCAAGGAGTTATGACATATGACAGTGCTACTGTTAAATGTTTTATTTAACCTCAACTTAAAAAAAAAAAAAAAAAATTACAAAACCCTGCTCTGGGCCATGTGATGATGAGTGTGTTTCTGTCTTTCAGAGTTTGAAGTCAACGTTGTCATCGTGCTCCATGATGATCATCTGATCACAGAGAACTTCCCCCTGAAGCTGTGCAGACTCTGAACTCACATCAGTGCTGAGTTCACTAGAGGCCTGCAGACTTTCACACTTCCTGCAACATACACATCCTGTCTCTGTAGACAGCTGAGCTGATTTTCGTCAACATGCAACTAAAGCCAGAAAAGAGGATTCCAACCTACAGAGACTCCCCTAATAAATGCATCATGATGTATATGTGACCAAACTTTTTTGTTTTTCCTTTTGTCTTATTTCAGTTTAATACATCTCACTTTTTTGAAAAGGCATGTTATATTTTCTATTCTTGCCGTGATGTCTTAACTGTGAAAGTTTAAATGTAAGTTAATGTGCAAATTAGCAGCTGAACGTTTTTTAAGGATGTGCACCATCAGAGACTTTGGAGTAAGGAGCTCATGGATTAAAGGCTGGCAGACATCCGATCAGCTGCACCTCTGTGGGATAAGTCCTGGAAATGTTCAGAGCTGCAGTGAAAGTGTGAAAATCATTTTACTGAATGTGAGAATAGATTAAATGAGACTATGATCAGTCAGAACAAGTGGTTTTACAGCTTTAATAATGTTTTTTCAGCACAGCCAGTGGGACCCCCAGGAGTCGTGGAGATAGATGGCAGTTATGTCTGCAGCAAGCAGTTGGTTAGCATTAGCTTAGGATGAAGATAGAAATCAATAAATATTTTAATAAAAATATTAAAAAAAAAGAATCACCCTACCAGCTGCTCTGAAGCTCACAGATGAAGACTTGTTTAATCAAGTCTGAAAGCAACACATTGTGGATTTACTGGGACTCCTGCATCTGACTGTTTTCTCCAGCTGCAGGAGTCTCAGCAGGTGTCCACAAATCTAAACTAATCCTTTATTTTATGGCAAATTTGGTCGCCATAAAATAGCACTGACTGTTGGATATGTGGCGTGAACATACAAGAGATGATCTTCAACACAGGAGTTTTATTTCTTCAGAGTATACATTGGTGGCTCCTTACAGACCTAAATATTTTCATTATACAAAAAAGGTTTAAGCTTCTTTAGGTTTTAATGCAATTAAGAAAAAAACAAAACAAAATAAAACAAAAAAATAAATAAATACAAGATAAAAGCATGCATGTAAGCACTGAGAGGAAGCGAGGTTAAGACATCACGGGGCTTGGCGTTTCCTGCCAGTCAGCATGGGGAAATCTTCAGGCAGCAGAGCGTGATTTCTGCAGGTGGGACAGGTGCTCTGCTCCTTCAGCCACGACCTGATGCACTGAACACAAACAACACAGGGCTTTAGAACCAAAAACAAGAGCACACACTAAATCTGACCGGACGCTTTTATTCGTATTCTAATAGATCTTTTTCTCCTGGAGAAACTTGATAAACAGGTTTTACTAAAAATAAAAAATCCAGTCTGTATTCATCCATGAGGTGCCAACACTTCCTTCTGTTTCATGGGCATTTGTACTGCCTGTTTTTTGTTTTTTTTAAACAAGCTTAGATCCATTTACACCATGCAGCCACAGCATTACAACCAACAGGTTAAGTGAACAACTCTGAGGGTCGCTACAAATGATTTAACGGAGGAAAAAAAAACAAAAAAAAAAAACGGATTCAAAATATCTATGGAAAACCGCCTCGATGTCATCTGAACTATTATTACTTCTTTTGAATCATGTGGTCAGATCAAGACACTTTTGATAGCACTTTTGTAGCAGCTGGACCTACAATTTTAGTTACGTGGTTTGCTCGACACATGAAAGTGATCTATCAATCAGACCCTTTGAGCTGTGCTAATGTAGTACATTTAATGAATTTACTTATTTTTGGTGGAGTTGTGATGTTTTGTTGACACAAAATCCCAAGACACACTAGTGTGCCTTGTCACACTATTTAGGAACCACTGATTTCATCAGAAGATAATTAAAGCTGGATCTAACAGACGAGGTTAAACACTGAATATTGCATGTGTGCTTAAGAAGCATTTAAAACCATAAATCACATTCTTCGATAATCAAATCGTACTTTAATCCTGCTGAGATGTGTGGCACTTTGTGTGGCTTCGCAGTGTCAACAGCAGCCTTCTTTCCTTTGCAGGTTAGCGTCTACATGTCTGTGCAGATTGTGGTTACACATTCCTCCGATCAAGTGCTTATAGCCACTTTAATCAGCTGATATATAACTGCAAGTTTTCTACATCAAAGCAGCTGACTTAGGCAACTGTTGGATAGTCCAAAGAAAACGACTTCCTACCAGTTTCCTAATCACTTTGCTTTGATCTTGATGGAAAACATCACTAGGTCAGGGAAAGATGTGAAAGAGAATATATAAGAAATTAGGAGAGGAGAAGCAAGGTGTGCAGAGAATCAGGCTACACTCACACAAAGCTCCTTAAGGTGACAGCAGATATTGTTGACCCACATCAACAATATCTGCTGTCTGGGCTTAAAGAAGAAAGAAGAAACAGCCTACGAAGTGAAATGACGGGTTTATCACATTGAGATTAGTTAGCTCATCCTGTCCTCTCATATTTTCTCCTGATGCTGGAGAGATAATCCACTGTGACCCCTGCCTTTATTGAGACTTTCTGTGACTGAAGTAAAATGAATGAAAAATAAACCTAAAGGCTGAATTATTATTATTATTTATTTATTTATTTTTTTTTTTTTACAGTTTTCACAAAAGGCACCAACTTCATAAGAATCAGCGTAATGTTCAGAGTTCAGCTGTGCAGTTAACTCGGCCTGTCACTGAAGGTTTAAAACTTATCAGCAGGTTATGGCATGCAGTGGAAAATGCACCATTAACATTTACATGATCTGAGCTAAAGACAGTCGGATAGTTCATCACTATCAATTGTGGGACAGCCTTAATGCCTTTCCTTTTATTAAGGATAGTCCAGTGTATCCTCAGCTAAAGGAGGTAATAAAGGAAGAACTGAAGAACCTTTCCTAAGTATTTACAGAATTTGAACAGCTCTTAATTGTGGCTGCCACGCAGATACTTTGCTAGGAATCTTCTTAAGCAAAATTTGACTGCAGCCTTACTTCCCACCTTGCTTGTTTCCAACTTCCTGTCACAGCGGTGGCTGTGTAGGCACCTTAGACTCAACAGTTAACTGGTGCTGAACATTAATAACATACAAAAAAAGTAGTTCTTCTGTTGTGCAACGTTTCAACATGTCCTGCACATCCCTAAGTGCAACACCGGGTATCACTGATGTTACTGCTCACCTCTTTATGGAAGCTGTGTCTGCACTCCAGCACGCAGGTGTCGTCTGGGCTCATGTCCTCGTGACAGATGATGCAGGGATCCTCTATGTTCAGCTGCAATCACACACACACAGTCAGGCCCTGCTGAACAGTACTCACCCAAACACTGCGCATACCAGGCTGCTGGCAGGCAAAAAGTGTGTTAATCCGCAGCTGAAACTAGTCCCCAATAAATGCACTCCTTTTGACTGATGTTTGCTCAAAGAAATCAAAAAATTATTTTTAACTGCTTTAATTGTTTTTTTCTTTTTGTACACTGAATATTTTATCAATTATGTGAAGATTTACTGGTCACTAAAAATGATTTACAACCCTGATCCAGGCTTATTAATCCTCCATAACCAACTGTGTCTAAATAACTGATCCATAAGCCAACAGAAGCACAAACAGCAGGAAAGCAACACGGACAGTTAAACGATGAATTTTTGATTCTTCACAAAAATCTGCAGCTTCAAGCCAAACTTGGATTAACATCTTTGCCAAAGGATGGCTTTGCACTCACAGCGTTGGAACTTTTGGCTCTCTGATGTCCGATTGGCTGCCACACTGGGGTTGGGTTTAACAACGGAGGGGTAGCGCACTGAGCTGGACTCCCACGGCCCACAATATTGGATCTGGCAGAATTAAGTCTCTCCTGAGAGGAAGAAATAAAACAAATGCAAACATCAAACACTAAAAGTATTCACAAATCCTGAGAGAAGACCTGTGTGACAATGTTTGTTTATCTGGAAATGTCTAATAAAGTGTAGATTGCTTGAAGTTATGCTTGTCAGTGTTAAATGGAGGGTTATAATGTAAATGTCAAGTCAAAGACTAAACTGAACCGTTTCAATCAGAAGTGTTTGTAGCCTGAAAGTTTCTTTGAGTCTGTTTATTGCCTGGCTGTTACACTCATTTGGGCCCCATAGAGTCCAATTTTAAAGTGGCCAAAACTGTAAAATAATGCAAAATAATCTAAACTTAACACAGAAAGTAAAGAAATCTGTGTTTGTTTGATTATTTCTTTGTTGTAACAATGCTTCTTGGCAATAAATCTCATACCGTTGGAAAGCCTGTTTATTTCCCTTTAAAAGGTGCCACATTTGTAAGGAAAATACATTTGTGGGTTGAGCAGCAGAGTTGAGTATGTGGGTTGCACCCATGAAGAACTTGCCAAATCTTCTCTGCCAAAGCCAAACAGCTTATTCTGCTATTGACTCTTGTTTGGTGTCGTTTATTGGATTGGATGATTGAAGTCTGAAGAAACAAGACATATGGGCAATTCCACAATTTATTTATTTAACAAACAGGGGCCTCAGTAGCATGTGGAAGAACCATACACAGCCACAACAGCCTGGCACCTCCTCCTCATGCTGTTCACCAGCTTGAAGTTGCCCTATGGCACGGGCCCTATCCAGATCAGTCAAACGTGGCATGCTTGGAACAGACACCAACTGACCGCTGTAGCAGGGTCCATGCTCACAGGTGCTGCTATTCAGGAGCCAGTCGGGCACCTGATTGTCAGGACCTGGGGTACCAGAAGCTCAAAACAAGAGTCAGTAGCAGAATAAGCTGTTTGGCATTGGCAGAGAAGACTTGGC
>VUQI01034865.1:0-14251 GCA_015106735.1 Paratilapia polleni
CTCTCTCAGATTCGATGTGTATGTGTGGATGGACTATATATGTAATGCTGTGTGTGTGTGTGTGTGTGTGTGTGTGTGTGTGTGTGTGTGTGTGTGTTGGCTCGTGCCCTCCGCCGTGTCTCCTGTTGTCAGCGGCGCCCGTGGCGACGTGCCGTGGCGTGCGCGCGGTGTGAACGGTCTGATTGGCACTGAGGCGAGGTGAGGCGAAAACAGGAGGCGCGAGACCCTGCAGATGATTGGCTGCCTGCCGCTAACAGAGAGAGATGGAGAGACATTGGAAAAGGGAGGGAGAGAGAGAGCTGAGTGAGGAAACACTGAATGAATTTACTTGCTATTTTTGTGACAGTGTGGTTTATTTTAACTGAGTGTTGTGACTTTGTCGGATGGCTAATGTGTTTATGGTGTGACATTACATGCTGATTATTTACTATCAGGCTAATTGCAGACTAATTGCAGTCCAAAAGTTTTTTTTTTTTTTTTAAATGTGGGTTTGTTGGTCCCAGAAGTGACCACATTTAGATAAGAAGGTGGGGTGGTAAGTTAACAGCTAATTCTAGCTAGCTTAAATTGTATCGGTGCATCTCACAGACACCTGCTAATTAGTGCTATGCCAGCAAACATTTCGATGCTGAATAACCTTCGGAGGGCGGCCTTTTCTCAGTGTCTACTCATGCTTGAAAAATAGTTCCCAAATGAAAGTTGAGCCAACATCGTCGGCTCGAGGTACTTCTTCAAGTTGCCTGGACGTCCCTTTTTATGCGTTCTACCACCACGAGAAAGTTTGTGTTCAAGAATTGTTTTCTACTGTCTCTTTATCAATTAGAATCAGAAGAAAATAAAATCCACCTCAGTGTTTACGCAAACTCACAACCTCACACTTTAAGGCCCATCACTTTTCCTACTGAGCTAATTGACATCACACATGGCTGTGATGGTGACATCGTGGACAGGGTGTCAGCATCACCCCGTCCGTGACATCACTGTAAGAGTCTGATGTGTTACAGAATTTAGATGTACAAAACCTTCCATCCACTAAACCATCTTCTCCTGCTTATCCATTTCAGAGTCACAGTTGGGCTTTAGCCTATCCCAGCTGTCATAGGGCACTCTCCATGTGTTTATACGCCACTTTCCACTATTACATTTAATCATTAGTTATTATTAAACTCTGTCTCTCTCCCATAATATGTCTTCTGTCCTGTCTCCCTCTGCTCTCTTCTGTTTCCCCTCACCCCCAACCGGTCGCGGCAGATGGCTGCCCCTCCCTGAGCCTGGTTCTGCCGGAGGTTTCTTCCTGTTTAAAGGGAGTTTTTCCTCCCCACTGTCGCCAAGTGCTTGCTCATAGGGGGTTGTCTGACTGTTGGGGTTTTCTCTCTAATATTGTAGGGTCTTTACCCTAAAATATAAAGCGCCTTGAGGCGACTGTTAAATGTTGTGATTTGGCACTATATAAATAAAATTGAATTGAATAGGGTGAGAGGCGGGGTCAGTGTAGAATCACCAATTAATCTAACTGCAGGACAAAGCCAGAGTACCTGGAGTGAACATGCAAATTCTGCACAGAAAGACCCCAGCTGGCTGGTGGGTTTGAACCCAGGACCGTGGACATCTGTTCACAACCATGTACTAACCATATTAGTTGTCATTGTTTTAAAAAAAAAAAAAGACAAGTGCATGTAATTCCTTCTTTGCAATAATCTAGTCTACATTTCTCACTTTGCAACAGATGGCCTGACCTGACCTCTATTCTATGTGGAAACAATGTAGACATCCGTCCATCTATGGTTCAGTTTTTGGCGTTGTACCATGACCAGATGTCATGTTTTCTGGGAAGTAACACCCAAATGCAATCCTAGAATTTCACTCACCAGAACTGGAGCACAGACTTCTTGGATGGTCTGTTAGTACAATTATCAGAGCAACTATATTATTTGCAGATAATTGCATTAAAAAGGCACCAACAGCACAAACACGGCCCAGAGGTCCAGTTCAGGGACTCCAACAGCTAGCCACCTGTGTCGGCATGTGGCTGTGAGTTAGGCCATGCCCCTAACAATGCAAACTTTGAGTTTTATTAAAATCCAGATATGTAAGTTATAAGAAAAATCACACCCTTTACAGTTGTTATGAAGGGGAAAGTTAGCTATAGAGACCAAACGTATTTTTGTAGCAGGCTGCAAACATGTTTATTTCTGCTGTGAAGCTGGACATTTTAACATGAGAGTCTATGGGGACTGACTCACTTTTGGAGTCAGAATCAAGTGGACATTAGAGGAACTGCAGTTTTTGGCACTTAAGCTTAATTTCCCTGCTCCAGAGGCCGGGGCCACAAGCCAGTGTACACCTAGTGCCCGTCCCAGGTCCAGATAAACAGAAAGGGTTGCATCAGGAAGGGTATCCGGTGTAAAAATCTTTGCCACATCAAACATGCAGATCATCAAAAACATTTCCATACCAGATCGGTCAAGAGCCTGAGTTAGCAACAACCGCCTCCAGTGCTGTGGACCACCAAGGTGGAAACTGTGCTACTTTTGGGCGAAGAGAGAGGAGGAGGAGAGGGGGAAGGCGTGTTTGGAGGCAGCGAGAGAGAAGGAAAGGTAAGAGTGTGGAGGTGAGAGTAAGGACTTTAAATGTAGGGACTCGAAGGATGTTGAATGTGGAGCTGCCAGGCAGGAGGAAAAGAGGAAGACCACAGAGAAGGATCATGGATGTAGCATGGCATATGATCGGCTGTGAAGACCCCTAAAGGGAGCAGCCGGAAGAAGAAGAAGAAGAGGCTGATAGTTGATGCAGATACATGGTACATATATACTACAGTACATACCAGTATAAAATATAAAGCTTTGTTCTTAATTTCTTTATCAAATACGTATAATAACATGAAATTACCAAAACTGTTATTTAAGGAAGAGGATGCTGGGTTGTTTTTTTTCCAAGTTTGACCTGATGGTAGCAGTGTTGTCTCTCTGTTATGATGCCTAAAACCACAAAGTGTGTCTTTTTGGTGTATTGTCCAAAAGAAGCCACAGTAGCCCCCTAGAAGCTGGCTCAAAAACACACTGATATATATACAGTACATAAAAGATGGACATACCCAACGTGTTGTCACTGTGTCATTTTGGAACCAAAGTGTCCATATTTGGATGAAAGGTTGCAGTGCCTAGCCGTCAGATGACATTAAATATCATTAATTTGAGATTATTTTTTATTTTCTTTTAATCAGACACAATGTTATGAAGTTTTCTGTTGACGTCATATTGTGAAATAGCTTTGACAATAAATTAAATGACAATCATTTTTGATTTATTTAAAGGTTTTGTGAGAATACTGATAAGCTTAAACAAGTGCCGGCTAGGGAACTGTCTCCATTCCCGTTCACCTTGTACACCTCAGACTTTCAGTACGAGTCCGGGTCATGCCACCTACAGAAATACTCTGAGGACTCTGCGGCAGGGCTGGACTGGTAATCTGCCATACCATTTGCCCGGTGGGCCGACACACTTGTGGGTCACATGGGTCAATATAATTTTTTTTTCTTTGTCGATATAATTATACAGGCTACGGCCCTACAAGCACTGACAGCAGCCTATTCGTTTATTTTCATTACTGACACTGGATTGCCCAATCAAATCTCTCAATGCAACCGGCCCCTCCCCCTACCTCCCCTGTGCGCTCATGCACCTTGTAGAACTGAGTTTAGTGTGGAAGAAGTGGTTGGTGAAGATGGACAAACACAAGGGAAAAGGTGGAGCTGAAAAGCTAAGAGAGAGAATCGAAAAAGAAACTAGAAATAGATGCAGCCAAATGTGTCAAATTAACTGACATGTTAGCTGTCGGGGCTGCTGCTGCTGCACCGTCAGCAGTAGTACCAGCAACAACTAGTAACGAGCCCACATATTTAACTGGACCATCTGCGCTGTTTTGACCGATCATGGTGGGCCGCCTAGACCAAAACTGCCAGGGCCGACTTTTTGTCGCTGCTCTGCAGTGCTTGGATGTATTAATGATGGGAGGAGTAAAGAGCACTAGTGGATGATTTTGTGTTCTAGGAGGAATCATCTGCTTCTGAATGTGGATAAGATCAGAGAGATTGTGATCGACTTCAGAAGAAAGAGGACGGCTACACGACCCATATCTATCCTGGGACAGGATGTCGATGTGGTGGTGGAGTACACGTACCTGGGTGTCTTCATCAACTGGCTGAACTGGAAGACCAACACAGAAGCTGTATACAAAAGAGTTTTCTATCAGTGTGTTGTGCCAAGCTGTGGCCTGCTGGGGGCGCAGTATCGGAGCTGGTCCTCTTTACCACAGTGGAGTGGAGGTCACTGTTGTCCATCACGGGTAATCCTGACCACCCTGTGAACCACTTACTGGACAGGAAGAGGGGTACCTTCTCTAGCAGACTGATTCAGACACAGGAAATCTTTCCTACCACCTGATATCACCCTCAATAATACAATAGAGGTAGAAGAATTTCCCAAATATCAGATAATAAAGTAGTCCTTATCTTAAATGTAACACCCCCCCCCCCTTCTAGAATCTTGCCTTTACAATCTCCCTTTGATGTTTGATGCAATATTTTACAGGTGGTTTCACATTTACAGTTTATTACAAAGCCTTATATATCAGAACAGCATAGACTGTATTCCAGCAGGCCCCCTCACCATCATATCCATCAAGCACTTTTGGCTGATTCCATACTTATTGGGTTGTAGTACTCTTTTTAAACATTTCCTGCTTGTTTTCAACCATGGTTTTACCATCAACTGTATATGTGTTTTTGACATGTGGGTTTTTCCCTAAATGCGAACCCCTTTTTGTGTTTTAAAACGTGCCACGTGCGGGGAGAGTTACGTTATTACAGCAGTTCAGCCTGTCCTTAAACACACATACCTGGCTCATCTAAAAGCAAGCACAGCGGACGTATTTCTGCTTGAAAAAAAAAAAATTCTCCAATTGCGCCATCTGGTGGAGAAACGTGGGACGTGCATGTATGACCGCCTGACTCCCACTTTCTTTTCCTTCTTTGTTTCTGTCTCAAATGTGCAGCGGCTGCAAAGAAAGCCTTGAACTAATCCCGGCGCAGTGTTTTACCCATGCTGCCCCCTAACACTCCTTGTCAGGCTTTGTCACGAGCTGATCGTGCTGAGGAACGCGGGCTGCAGGTATGTCCGCTCATCGGCTAGCCACGGCTGTTAGCCTCCTCAGCAGCTACAACAGCGTGCGATCTTCACGGCAGAGGCTGTTGGTGCTAGCAGCCACGGACACTGATGGGAACATGATGATAAGCAGCGGGCTTATAATTACGTTAAATGGGACACAGGGGCTAACCAACTAGCTCGAGGCCGCTGGTGAAGTGTAGTTATAAAACAACCTTGTATTGTGTGGCCAGTACGCAGTGCTAGATCCTAGCTTTGGTAGCTAATAGTTTTTTACCGTAAACATTGTATAAAAAAGAATCTTCGACGTTGACTTGGTCACACGAGAAAAGGATTTGTTTTCATGTTACACACTGTGAGCGTTGGTGGTATAGTGGTTAGCATAGCTGCCTTCCAAGCAGTTGACCCGGGTTCGATTCCCGGCCAACGCAATGGTTGTTTTGCATCGAAAATTTAATTTGTGTGTCAGTGTCACGTTTTATAGTTATAAATTATTCTAAATAAATTATGTGAAAGTGCGGGCACAGCCACTGTTTTAATTCGGTGTTTACAACACAACATGGCACATTTTGACCTGAGTCTCTGACACGTGTTTAAAAGACACTGAAAAATAATTTATTTATTTATATTTTTATTAAGTTTGACTTGTGATTCTACACATGCAGTTTTTCTGTCCTTGTGACATAATGCTTCAAAATGAGTACCCTGAGGTGCTTCAAGGTGGCTGCAGAGTGGTCACACTCACTTCCAGAAGGATTTTGCCTGATTTAAGCACATTAATGTTAATTGTTGGTAGTTGAAGCTACCCAGATTTTTAGCTACTAGCACAGACATAAGCTACTGTTGTGTCCCTGTCGTGTTTACGGGGACTTTGGCATGCCTCTCGTGTCCTCTCCTGCTTGGCGTGGTCATCTCTAGGCATGTCAGAGTCAGTGCTTAAAGTCTGATATCAACAGGAACAGAAACACTACCTCTTTTTTTTAATTCTAAAACCTTAAAAATGTAGAATTTGGGGGTAAAAATGGATGTCACTAAACATAAAATATAGGTTCATAAAATATTGCTTTTCTCTCATTATTTTTGTCCTGGAGCTGCTGAATGAGTGGGCTCTGTTAGTGCATGCCGACATGGGGAGGTATTTCCACAGCGAGGTCGACATTAAGAGTCCATGGCATCAAGTGCTGGCCGCCTTCTGGCAGCGCTACCCAAACCCATACAGGTAAGTAACAATCGCTGTCATTAATGCTGAATCTGCCAAATATTTTATTATCAATTAATTAGTCACTTTTGTCTACATGTGTGAAAACACCTACTGAAGCAGATTTTTGCACTTCCTTGTTGACTACATAAATCCTGGGTGTTGTTAAATAGTTCAGAGAGCTTCAATTTTGTTTGAAACTGTAAAAGATAGTATTAAAAAACATAAACAAATCTGTTTTGGTGTATCAGCACCCATGTCCTCACGGAGGACGTCCTGTACCGTGAGGTCACCTCCAGCAACCACCTGCTGTCAAGGCGACTGCTGACCAAGACCAACCGTCTGCCGGGCTGGGCAGAGCGGGTCTTCCCCGCGCACATGGCCCGGGCTGTCTACGTCCTGGAAGACTCCATCGTGGACCCACAGACCCACACGCTCACCACCAAGACCTGGAACCTGAACCACAACACGCTGATGGTGAGACGCTCTCTAATTTATTCACCGTGTTGTGATTTAACTGTCCAGGGGCACCCCACGTCTCGCCCTGAGACAGCTAGGATAGTGTCCAGTTTGGTGGTCTTAGGATCAAATTTCTGCTTTTTGAGAATGACCTGGTCCTGTTGGCTTCATCGAATGATGACTTCCGCTTTGAGTGGGGCGGTTTGCAGTTTGGGGCAACCATGGGCCAGAACACGGTGGATTGTCCAGTCCATGTTGAGGAGGAGATTCTGCCTCAACTGGAGTAGTTCAAGTTTCAATAGTTGAGCAGAAGATTAATAGATGGATCGGTTCGGTGTCTGCAACGATGTGGACACTGTACCAGCGTTGTGGTTCATTTACTGGTTGATCTAGGTTCCTGCTCTCACCTATGGCCACGAGCTGTGGGTAGCGACTGAAGGAATAAGAGCATGTTTATAAGAGGCAGAAATAAGCTTCCTGTGAGAGGAGTCTGGGCTCAGCCTTAGAGATATGCTGAGGAGTTCACTTATTCTGGTCCTCCTTCGTATCAAAAGCAGCCAGTTGAGGTGGTTCAGGCATCTGACTAGGGGGCCTCCTGGATGCCTCCTAGGTGAGGTTTTTTGGGCATGGCCAACTGTGAGAAGACTTGGGACAGACACAGGACATGCTGGAGAGATTATATCTCTCAGCTGGCTTGGGAATGCCTTGCTGAAGAGCTGGAGGCGGTTGCTGGGGAGAGGGAGTTCTCTGCATCTTTGCTCATCCCTGACCTGGATAAGAAAAGAAAATGGATGGATTTATGGATTTAAATTCATCCAAATTCTGTGATTGATTGGAAGGCTTTTTAATGTCCGGTTTGACCTCTTGTGTATATATCTGCAATTGAATACAATACTTTTTTCCGTGCTTGAGCAGTAATTTGTATTTGGAGTAAAAACTAGGAGGCCTGTAACGTACAGTTTGTCCCATTTCCGCCTCTCAGACTGTCGTGGAGCGGTGTCTGTTTGAGGAAGACCGCACCCGGCCATCTTGGACCAAACTTAGGAGGGAGGCCTGGATCTCCTCAGCTGTCTACGGTTTGGCTCGGCCCATACAGGTATACGCAGACACACAAATGTTTTCCTTTCTGTACCTGCATGGACCAAACCTCTAAACCTATTCTATCTTTACAACCAAGTCTTACCTTTCAGTCCTTTGAAGTTCTGAGGATCTGCCAACGTGAAGAACGCACCCATTTCTTAAGGCATTTCAAGTATCATCACTACACATTTCTTCCTTTTCGCACATGGTCTCTACTACCTTACAGTATTTCCTCAAATAAAAACGAATTAAAAGTCCCAATAATGGCTGAGGGTGTGGTTAACACCCCACAAATACAGACTGCAGTTTTAGCACTTGTGTATTAGCATAATTTTTTAAAGCGTCTGATGTTGCTGCTTAGTTTGCACAGCTTACGGACCCTAGCCTTAATGTTCTGCATGTTCACTCTCATCACTTTGTTATACATTAGTTTAACTTGTTAAAGTTTGCTCATGTTGTGCTTTATATACCTTCATGTCAGATTAGCTAAAGCCTCAGTCACACAGGCCTAGAGACCGGTTGGCGACTACAGGTCGTTAAGGAAAAATGTATATTCTGCAACCAGTTGGTTGGTTGGGTGGTTACTGTCGGTCACTAGCAGATTGCCACGGTTGCACGAAAGATGCTGACTTGTCTGCAAACACTTGCCAACTACTCGTCAAGCGGCAGTGAAACTGTGAACTCATACCTCCTGCCTGGCTCTCGATAGCAAGCCAAGACCACAACCAGTCATGTGACACATCATCCATATCTGTATACAGCCTACGTATGGTGCAGGTATTTATCTAATGCTTTGTTTTTCTCCACCAGGAATTCGGTTTCGCCAGGTTTAAAAGTAACCAAGCTAAAGCCATGAGAGGGCTGGAGTACGCTCTGTCCAAGTTACAGAGTAAGCCACACACACACACATTTGTTTTACACTTTTGAGGACCTACCCTAACCCTAATTACAGGTAGAAGAAGAAATATGACCTAAGACATCCCCAGATTTTCACACAAGTCCTGAAAGTGGACTTTGAAGGGAACCCAATTAAACAAATAAGACATAAACATCAGATGTACTCATTTATTTATTGAGGAAAATGAACCAATATTACATGTCTTTGATTTCAGTATGTGCTGCAACTAAACATTTTTAGCATCTACTGATCAGCCCTGCTCATCACCTTTTGCACCATTGTAACACTTAGAACAGGTTTAACTGTGGGATCTTGGTGGGTTTCCTCACATGAACTGCTCTCTTCAGGTCCTTTCTGTTGGACTAAGCTCAGGACTTTGACTCCATTGTTCTAAAACATAAATTTTCTTGTTGCCTTGCTGTGTGGCCCATTTTCTTACAAGATTCAGTTCACACACAGATGCTCAGACATTATCCTTCAGAACTGATTGTTCCATCAACGATGGCGAGCCGTTGTAGCGGAGAAGCAGCAAAAGAAGCTCAAACCATGATACTACTACCACCGTGCTTAATGGCAAAGTCACACTAGAGTAAAAATAGGACGGCTAATTCATAATTCTGATTTCTAAAAGCTGTCAGTTTGCCAACATGTTGCAGTCAGTCTGAGTCAGTCTGCGCCAATGAGCACAACTCGTCAGCTTTCTGGCTCGTCCACGTAATCTTTAGTAAGCTGCAGATGGGTATGGAGAGCAGTGCATTCTCCCTGCAGCCCTTTGGGTAGTTACAATTAGCTGGTTACATAGGACTGGTGTTAACCTTTTCAGCGATTTTCAGTTTCAGTCCTGGGATTAGAAGATGTTTTAGTTTTATTTAGAACATCTTTTTATTTTATGTTAACATAAGATTCTCATCGTTTGACATTTATTTGTGTCAATGTATTTGAGATGAAAAAAAAAAGATTCTAGTCCAATTTAAGGAAACATATTCGTATATATAACGTATATTCCAGGTCTGAAAAATGTGCTCTCTCTCTTTTTTGTTTTAGCCCTACAGTTGTCGGCTACATAACCCTCATAATCTGTTTACTTTTTTTTTTTTGTTTAAATTTATGGTTTTGATTATTGTAACGATCACATAATGACCCAGACCAGTGTGAGAATGCCTCGTTGTTCTACATTTTTACCTACAGCTGGTGACCAGGGAGACTCGTCGGAGAAGCACAAGCCCCTCCCACCACAAGCCACGCCCACCTCCGCACAGAAACCCAAACAGTTTGTCTGAACCTCGTCAGGAACAGAAAGCCTGCATTGAATCATCTGAATAAGCAGCACTGAAAGGGGCGGAGCATCCACTCAACGTCAGCTCTGATTGGTGACTCTGAAAAATAATCACTATCAGCTGATCAGCCATCCTCCTCTGAATTACACTAATTCCCTGGGTTCCTTGGGACTGATTTAACCATCTTAGTAAAGTTTTAGTAAGTCTTATTTTTATTTTTTGAAGATTGTTGTTTTTAATTTGCCAGTTTGTTCATTTTACGATATTATTTAAAAAGAATATTTTACAAAGTTAAATGTATATTTTAAGTTTATGTTGATTTTTTTCTTACCTTTATTTTTATATTTTTATATGGAAATAATTTTTATGTTATGTAGTATTATCTGAATAATTTTATTCATGCTGGGTTTCTTTGGGACCTCTCACAGTAAATGTTTTAAGAGCTTTTCTGTCAGTAGGAATAGTTTTACCTCAGAATGGAGTAGTTTAGAATCACACTGTTGTAAAGATGCATGTTTCATAGCATGTCAAAAACCTGTTAGCAGTTTGGCCAGGCAGGTGTAAGGTGCCCTCTGGCGGTAAGCTCCTGATGTTAAACTATAAAGTTAAAATCCAGCAGATGTATGTTCTGGCTATCCAGGTCGCAGGCAGCCCACCTACCCTGAGGGCTAGCATTATGGTTGGGTTTGGTTTTAGCCACATGCTGAATAGGAAAAGATGTTGTATTTCAAATACAGTCTCATACATTTTGGCATTACAGTATTTTCCATTTTGGTAGTTCCAAACATCCAAAGAAATTCTATTAAAAAGGGCTGGACCATAACCCTAGATGGGTTGCTGGTGACCTAATGGATGTTAAGAGGTTAATACTGCACCGTGTTCACCTGTGTTTAGCGAAATCTGAAAACTGCTGTTCCTCTAATGTCCACTAGAGGCTCTAAAAGTGAGTCAGTCCCCATAGACTCCCATGTTAAAATGTCCAAGTTTACAGCAGAAATAAACATGCTCACAGCCTGCTACTAAAAAAGTTTCTTTTTATAACTCATCCATTTAAGGCCCAAAGTTAGGGGGTATGAAAAAGGGCCACTATATATATATATATATTTATATATATGGGCCATTGTGGCCCACATTAGCTGTTTTTGTATTTGGGTACATCCAGGTTACGGATGCACCTTTCCAAAGAACAGCCCACATTTGATTTGTGATATGTTGGCCATATTTGTTATTCAATATGTAGGCTAGAAGAGGGCCATCGGTGCCAAAACATCTGCACGCCCTCTGGGTGCTGTATTTAAACTCCAGTCAGACATCTGCGTGAAAATATAGACTTACAAATTTGCAATAAATAACCATAACAGTGAATAACCAGATGTTTTCATTTACAGATAAACCTCCCTCTGCCTTGGTTTGTGTATGTTTGATGTGCTGAATATAGATTGAATTGGGCGGTGTCTGTAACACCTGCATTAGTGGAAACCTTTTCATTTTTCTGACCCTGTTAGTTTTACAAGATGTGTCCCTGAATGTGCGATGTAATGCAGGAAATCATCATTAAAGCTGCAGTTACTGGAGTTCAAGCTGAACTGTCTCTGAGCCAGAAAGTAGAAGTAATGAAACACAGAAAGAAGCCAAACTCTGGTTGGTTTTTACCACATCCTTTATTTTTTCATCTTTTGGCAGAAATGGTACAGCAATAAAGGAGATGGAGCACAGCAGCATGTCTCTGTCTGCTGAACGTTGTTGTAACACACAACATTAGGTCACCTGGTCAGTCAGTCTGAGTCACCGTGGAGACCACCTGAGAAGACAACCAGACCAAACTGTGACTCCTGTCCTCTCTGCCACAGCCTTTTGGCTTCTTTTCAGCCAATCACTTCCCACTTCTCCTGCAGTAAAATGTGTTTGAGGATGGACTTTGGCCCTGATCCTGGACTGTCAGGATACAGATTCATCCAAAGTATTTCACATATTCAGCAGTTCATTAAATTCATCACTGGCAAGAATGTTGGAAATACAAACTCATCAGATTGTAGGCAGTTACCTCACAGACTTTTAATGTGGAAACACAAAATCGTTTGCTTCAAGTTGATCTAAGAACATAAAATCACAGTCCAGTTTGAAGCACTAACTTATCTGTATTATCTCTTCGAGCCTCCATCAGTGACGTTTGACAAGTGTCTGGTAAATTTAATGGAGGAGACTTTGTTACTTTAATTTCACTGTACTCTTTAGGCACAAACAGTATGCAGTCAGTGCATTATATACAAACATACACACCCCAGAATGATGGTAATCTACAACAGCACACTGTGTCTTACCTAATTAGTCCAGGCCATGCTGATGAAGGCTTCACCTTCATATTTGGAGCTGGCAGATCTGCGTCTGCGAGCAGCTCCGTTACAAGTCTGGAAGTTAAAGACAAAGAAAGATCAAGTCCAGACTTTAGAAGACCAACACTGATCCTTTCATTCAGGACTGAAGCTGCTGAGAGCAAACATTTTACCCTGTGTGTCAAAATCCTCCAATTAAGTCATTTTAAATATTTTATTCAGGCTTTTCAAAACCATACAACAAGAATAAATGAAAATATTGAATCTAATTTCAGTAATCGCTGAGAGCTGATCTGCATCTCTGATAAGGATGCATTATATTATATAAAGAGTATATTTTATTGTGAAAAAAGTATATCACCCCCCCCCTAATTAAATATCTTTACATCTTGAAGCTTTTACTTTGAAAGTCTAGCATTCTTCAACTTTCTTGAACTAACTGTGGGCTGTTGCTTGTTTAAACAGGTATCAAAGTATTGCTGGCATTATTACTAACAGCTGTGTTGATTGTTTTTAAAGCTGCTGTTTAAAAGGTCCTGCTTTCAGACTTTGCAAAGAGAGACCTCATACATGGCTCCATGGAGACAACCATGATGGATATTAGACAAGAATATGAGTCACTGCTTGCTATGGCAATTTCTACTTCTCAGGGAGAAGAGAGGGAAGGGGTGAGCAAACTGGACAAACTGAAACTTAAGCCGCAATTATGTCTAGCTGTTCACAGGACCAACTGACAAAATCACCTGAAAGCTCAAAGCCTTGGAAGTATTTTAGAGCTTGAACGCACTCCATGCCTTGATTGGTAAACTTTTAAAATTGAATAATGTAGTAGTAGCATGCCAAAAAACAAATAGAAGAAATAATAATAATAATAATGACTAGAATGTGTATTATAAGTGTGATTGCAGCAGACCATAGCTGAACTTGAAAACTCCCAGACTGACCCACTGAGCTATTTACAAAAATAAAGTATGTCATTTTTTTTTTTGTTGAGGAAAGTTGGTTTAGGTTAATAGTAAAGCTTTCGAGTTTTAAATTTGGTATTTTAAGTTAGAGATTAACACATGCACCTGCTTACTTAAAGTACCCACACATATAAGTATGAGGAATAGTAAATAGTGTGCTTCAGTACTTGTACACTGGCACGCTGAAGAGACATTCAGTCTCGTTCAGAGAAATGTCTTTCATAAAATCACTAACAGGTGTTAGGTAAAGTTTTCCATGCATGTGTGTGTGTGTGTGTGTGTGTGTTTGAGTGTGGGGTGTGTTTGGCAGCGAGGCGTACCGGGACACAGTTGCTCCCCTGTTTGGGACACAGGTGGAGTTTGCAGTGCAGGAAGACTTCACCAGAGCCCCCAGTGAACCGGAACATGTTGAATGAGAAATAGGTGGAGGTTCCCAGTCCATTTTCCCCCACCTCCACCGTGTGGTCAGCCGGGATTCGCACAGCTGTTTACAAACAGGAAAACACACGTTTTTTTTCAGAAGTCTATAAGAGCTATCAAAAGGACATTTATGAATTAATCTCTGAGCAGCAGCGAACAGCTGCCTCCTCTGAACCTGTCTCACCCATTTATGATCAGGTCATGTCTCAGACTGCTGTTGGGCGATGCCTGGTCGGTGGCCCAGCAGGAGTCGGTCACCACAGCGACCATGTCTCCGTCCAGCCCGTCAGTCATCAGCTCCACCCAGATCTTCTGGTTCAGCCGCAATTCGGAGCTCAACTCCACAGCTCGTGTGTGGCCGGCGTCGGTGTAGGCCTTGATAGTCAGAGAGTAATTCCAAGCTCCACATCTGATCTGCTTTTCAACCGAGCTGTAGAGCACATACACATTTCAGCTGTT
>VUQI01034881.1:0-13289 GCA_015106735.1 Paratilapia polleni
AGTGAGTAAAAAACACCCTAAATATGTTTAGAACTACAAATGAACTTTCTTCTGTTGATTCTTGTTTTTTTAAATGTCATAATTCCGACCCTCCTCCTTTATCCGGGCTTGGGACTGGCAAAAGTGACCCAAAAGAGACACTTTGGCATCAGCCAGCGGCAGCTTCGCTGGGGTGAACATCTCCTGCTCTGACTGCAGCTGGGAGGGACTGCTGCGCGAGGACTGGCCCGCCTGTGAGTGCTTTGCGATGGGGGGAGGGGCCCACGGCAGCACCCGCTGCTCATTGGGAAGAGTAAGAACGACACGTGCTTTCACGTCAGAGTCTCCAAAAGTCTCCAATAACACCAGAAAAAGTTGCTAGATTTGTCGCTAGTTACTTTTTGGAAAAAAAGCCACTAGAGGGGTCTGAATACTCACTAAATATAGGCACAAAGTTGCTAAGTTGGCAGCACTCTCTTCCTGTGTAAAATGTCGCTCCGTGTTTGTAACTGGCTATAAGCTCCAAACTCCATCTCTTTCGCACAGTCAGAGCTAGACTGAGGAACCGTGGGATGATCACCACCTTTGTATGACAGCTGAGCCTGAATTAGTGAAGACAGATAAAGAATTAATGTTGAACTGGTTTCACAGTTCAGACCTCTGGGTTACCTTCAGTTGATAAAGTGTCAGAATGGATAATAACACAACTTCTAGCTCAGTAACCACATCCACAGGAGGGAGTAGATCTGACATCAGCCATTTAATGGACTGATAACATTCAGAGCAGGTAATTTAGATTCCTTTTGTGAGCTCTATATGGCATTAATTATTCATGATGAGTGCAGTGAGCTGCACTATTCTTCCCTGTAACATTAATTTGTTTAAAGTTGTTTGTGTTGTGTTTCTGAAGCCCCCCCGCCGCCTTGATGAAATGATTATTTCCTTATGTGCAACTTATCAGCCTCATGAGAAGCCTGTATCCACCCACCTGTATGCGCCAGTCTCAGGGTATTTAGGTCCAAACTCTGCACTTGTTTCTCCTTCTTGGCCTTCCTGCACCTTCACTGTTATTCTGGGAGCCCCTCTGCTTTTTATCCTGTCAGAGTTGGAGCAGAGAAAGAGGCCTGTCAGCTGCTGATTCCTCTGCACAATCCTCAGCAATCACACTGATTAATCACAGACCTGCAGGGGGACTTAGTATTGCTTCTTAAACCTCCCCTACAGTTGGAGAGGTGCAGTTTCCCTCCAGGCATTCTCTTCAATTGGCCCAACAATGGCTGTAGCTCACCTCGCTCCATCAGTGCTGTGTGACTGGCCTCAGGCTCAGCAGTCCATCTTCCAGAGTTTCATTATTCGACAGTTCATGCTGCCTTAAAAAGATATCAGCCTCAGTGACACTGACACGTCCGGTGCTCCTTTCTTTCCTTACTTTTTATTTATTTATTTATTTGTAAAACACAAAAGATAAATGCATAGTGCAAAATTATTTTAAAAAGAGAGTTGTTGTGGGAAAAAGAGACCAGTAGAGCATTACACTGTCTGCATTTGATTTATAATTTAAAGTCGCTTGGAGCAAGTTAGCCATTAACTCAGTCAGCACAGGGAGGATGACAGACTGAACTTACTGCTGAGTATATTTGGAACTCTCGAGTTTTATATGTTGCTCACCTTTAAGATCACAGAGAGGAGGGCATGCTAACGTGGAAGTAAAAAAATATGCTTCATTATCTTTCCAAAAGATTAACCTGCAGGCTGCGCTGATTCGCTCTGCATTCACTTCACTGATTATAAAAGTTGGACGGAGCACCACCCATTGGTTTCTAGACTCTGCAATTAACCGCACAGCAGCCATATTATTGGTCAGATAACTGCATTAAAAATGCTCCAAAAGGCTCCAGCAGCACAAACACGGTCCAGAGGTCCAGTTCAGGGACTCCAATTAGCTGAGGTGAAGCCTAGAAGACAGCTAGCAGCTACAGCCGCCTGTGTCGCCATCCACCTGTCAGTCAAAGAGACCACGCCCATAATAATGCAAACTTTAAGCCTTAATACAATTTAAACAGGTGAGTTATATAAAAAAAATGTTGTTTTTGTATCAGGCTGTAAACATGTTTATTTCTGCTGTAAAGTTGGACATTTTAACATGGGAGTCTATGGGGACTGACTCACTGCTGGAGCCTCTGGTGGACGTTAGAGGAACTGCAGGTTTTTCAGCCCTGGAGGCTGTTGTTTGCTTAGTATTTTGGTGGCGTATAGAAAAGCTTTTGTCATGTCAGGCTTCAGAGTATGAGTATATGTCCATTTCCTGGAGCCAGGTCCTCAGAATGCAGGCCCAAAATGTTTTAAACTTACAGTCAAAGTAAAATAGTACGACTACCACTGAGCTACACCAGCTGCATGAAGCTGAACTAACATCTGTCATTTGTTCTTACCATTCTAAAAAGTTGGTGTAAAATTGTCATTAAATCCAGTGCATCAGCACAGAGACCTTACATCAACTGCTCGTCTTTACTGACAGATAATCAAGTGAAGAAGGACAAATGTGCTGTGGTGCTGCCTATTAATTACGTTCCCTTTTGAAAGCCCCAGTTAGCTGATGGAGGGTCAGGAAGGAAGCCAATTTGGCAGATACAGTCTGAGTCTGAGGCTCATTTCAGCTAATCTTATTGTTTCTTTCTTAAATACAGTCCATTAAAGCTGGAGAGATACATGACATGACAATACACCATTCCTGTAATAACTACTCCCTTCACCTGCAACCATGACTGCTAATGAGCATCAATTAGATGACTGTATAGTTAATATGATTGCCCCTCACTTTGAAGCTGAACATTTATAATCACTAATCCTGTTTGAAACTGACTGTTTTTCTGCTTTTAATGTTATATATTTGATTTGTTTTTTATCATCAGTGATGATTAATTGGAATAATTAGAGTTCATTAGAGCTGTTGGAGCACACCGTAGCTGCATTTCATTATGGCCGGTGTGATGAGGTAGGCTTCATTTGGCTCTGTTCCTGTTAGTATACTGAATGGCAGAGAGATGAAGTCAATCATGTGACACTGAGTAGAAGATAGAGTCAAAGCATTAGAAACCATTTAAGACAGCACTGCTATCAGAAGCAAAAGTCCCATTTTTCCATTTGACTGACAGCTGTCATCATTAAATTATCACTACAAAAGACTGACAAATGTGTCAACTCTTTTTGTGTACATACAGTGCTTAACAAATTTATTAGACCACCTGTCATAAAAACGAGAGAGCATAACATTCAACACTCAACTCATTTTTTCTGTTCAGGAATTCAACTGTCCAGATGCTTTATCCACACCTGTTTAGTATGTGAGGTATACACTAAACCACATGGTCATATCTCTGAAATCCTATTCTGACATTTGATTGGATCTTTTAATCTGAGCTCCCTGTACAGATTTCAGCCTGAGGTGGAAACTGTAGATTATAAAAATCTTGTGAATAAAGTGTGAAAGTGGCCACTTCACACTTCATTGAAGGTGCCAGAGGTCAATGAAAATGTCTTTGGTTTATGTTTCATTCAAAGAATCCGTGACAGGAAGAGACGCCGAAAGAAAAGGTCAGAGAAGCGTTCAGGTTTCTGCTGAGTGACAAGAAGAAATGACTCAGAGACGCAGTTTGACGGCGAGAAAGACAAAAAGAGTGAGACGGAGAGGGATTCGCTTTAGGCAATTCAAAATGGAGAAAAAAATGGAGACAAAGGGCGAAGGCGAGAGTGGCAGTCCATTCCCAAAGTGTCAGCGTGTGGGTCGAGTCCTCGAACAGAAAGGGAGAGAGGGATGGAAACAGGACAGGACCATCCAGCCTATCACATCAGGCTCTGACACACCACTCAGTGAGGACCATCTAAAGGCCGAGGGGAGAAGTCTTTACATGCTGCCGGTGACCTGCAGAGCTCTGAAGCTCGTCCATGACAGGTAACATTTCTGTCCCGTGGACCTTTAAAACTTTAAAAAGTCAACTTTGTGGCTGTTTGCAGAAACTCTGACAGTCATGAAACGATCCGTGTGGTGGGCGATGTCAGCTGTCCATAAAACACTCTGAAAGGCTCCAAAATCAATCAGACCGATTCGGCAAAAAGCTGCAGAAAGAAAGTGGCTCAATAAAAGGCTGTGGTGGGTCAGTCGGTTCCACACATAGTTACACACATTAAAAAAACAAATTATACGTTCCAGCCTGAGCAATAAACAGTCTGCTACCAGCTGACTGTGGAGACATACCCGCGAGCATATCTGTTTATTCAGTTCTATTTGATCTTTGAAGCATCGCTGAATAATAAAGAGTCATCTGGCATTCAGGCATGCAGCGAATCGGCTGATGGGAGCTAACGAAGGTAGACAACAGAACTGAGTCACTGCTGCAGTGAGTTTCACAGACGAATGGTGATTTGTGTCACTTCTGTGGAAGCAGAAACACTGACAGTCAGTGTGACTTCAGACTTGGACTGAAGGTCAGGTTGTCAAAGGAGCATCAAAACAGGAATGAGGGGTCAGTGGAGGATGGCTTGTTACGGTACCGACTCTTCCAACCCGTCCTCATTTGTGTGGTGTTACAATGTTGTTTCTTCCAAGCCACAGGTGTGTCTCAGTCACATGCCAGGTATTCTTTGTCATCTGACAGTAAGAGCCTGTCTTGAAATGCTGGTTTACCTTTAAGCATTTCTTTATCGCACTGCCATAGAGTACATCAGCGATGTTTTTTATAGCCCAACCCAGAAATTAGCATTGCCCCGATTCCCTCAACAAAAAGCCAGTTAGGTGTTTTTTGGGTTTTGTTTCTATAGGCTTTTAGAAAAAAAGCAGAAAATAACCACTGTTTGAATTAAAAGTTTATGATATTCACAAGTTTTGTTCAGCAGAAAAATCTCCATAAATTAATGCAACTCATTTCTGGCATCTAACCAAAAAGCCATTGAAAATACCCCAGTGATTTCCAGATGAGGTAACTGGGAGTGGCAAACTGCTAACAGATGAGACGCCGGCAGCATCTGACAATATCTGTAATAACACATCCCTTCTCTTGTTCAGAAGTGGACTGTGGACCTGAACCCTTTACAAGGAGGATTTGGAAATCAGAGCTAATCATTCTCTTCTGGTTCACATTTTCCTGGTGTAAGAGGGGCACTTTGTTTTTCTTACCCACCACAGGCCTCCTTTACATTTTAAACTTTCCTTCGGGTCTCCTTCCACCCTCAGTCTGCCCACGAGATATCCTCAGTCTTTCCTCCCTGTTTCAGACTCCTGACTGTCTACACCCACCTGCTCACCTGTCTCCCATTCCCTCGTCTGCCCTCAGTATACGTAGCTGCCATCTTCACCCAGTCTTTTGTCATGTTGTCACATCATTCTCGTTCCTGATGTTTTTTTGCCTGTAAGCTGTACTTTTCCCATCAGTTTAATAGAAGCACTGAGCTGTTTCTGCCTGTCTGGTTTGTGTCTGCGCTTGTGTCCTCCTTCCTGTTTTCGTCAGACACAGTCCCAGGATGTGATTTCCAATGCATCCCACAATGCATCCAGGCAAACGCAGTGAGGTGTGTTCTCAGGCATAAAACCATCCATCACACATCAGCAGGTGACAAGAAGCCATCAGCGTCACGTATCACGTATGTCTGCAGCCCGTCAGTACAGTCAGCACTGACACAACCTGCACACCTCCTGTAAATGCTCTGACCTCATCTTGAACCTCCTTTAGACTCCGTTAATCAAATATACAGATTCCCCTGAACAAACAGATCAATTATAGTTTGAATAGATTGATTGTTAATTAGAACCTCTGTTTATCTGCAGCTCTCCTGTTTGTCCTCTCTGTCCAGCTTTGTCTGGTCAAGTAGAGCAACAACAAACACCTTCACCACCCACTTAGCTGTGAAGAAACAGTAAACAGACACAAAAGACTGCTTTAGTGAGGAAATGCAGGTTGGGGTCCATCTGTTGTTAGATTCGCAACATAAATCAGCAGCTACAGATGGACTGAAAGTGTGTACAGAGGGAGCATGAATCCATGAAGTATTCCAGGGAGTTTTTTTTCCAGGGAGTTGTGATAAAACTTGACTCCCCCTCCCTAAGCTCTCCATTAGGAAATGTTTGCATTTAAACACAGGCTGGATCTGAACTGTGGAAAGAAAATGTACAGGGGATTTCCTTTAACTTCAAATACATTTCAAATGTAAAACATGTACATAAAAGAGAGGTGGAGGTGGTGGGGGGGCACAGGCCTGTCTGGTTGGGATTTAGGCCCAGAATAGCATGTGTTTGACTGTAAAACCCGCCTTACAAGGGCAACCAATGATCCCCGGAGGCCCCTCGGTCTCCACAGCTAGATCGAGATTTATCTTTATTAGCATGTTAGCATTTAGCCCAAAGCACTGTTGTGTCCAACCCTTCATTCAAGTGCTCCTCAGATACTCGTGTTTCCCTGAGTTGGAATGTCATTCCCACCAGAGCACTGAACAAATGCTGATTCACCTGATGAATACAGTAAGAAAGAAACTTACCTGCAGCTGTGATAATGTGCGGATATGTCTGAAACCACAGCTCAAACTGTCCTGAATCTCTGCTGTGGGTCAATGCAGCAACATGATTGGCTCATTTGTTTCCTGGTTGATTGGCTCTTTGGTGGCAGAGTCATCACGGATGCTATCTTTGCTGTTACTGATTCTTCCCATAGATTTCTATTCAGGATTATTTGAATCCAATAGCTTCAATATAAAGTTTGTTTTCAACCAGAGCTCCAATCTTAAATGGACCACACAACTATACCTAAGGCAATCAGACCCAAAGATGATTATACCCAATCAATTAATTCAGTCAATTAGACAGCCATAGTAGGAACAGCATCATAATAACTATTAAAATTCAAGACAAATCTCAGGTAGGTGGAGTTGGATTTGTTATACTGGATTGTCAACTTTTTGGGATTTTGTTGATCATGGAGTTTACCATCAATCCATCCATCCCCTCATGAGGGATCCCAAGGCATTCTCAGGCCCAATAAGATATAATCTCTCCAGCAAATTGCGGGTCTACCCCATGGTCTCCCAGTTGGGTGTGCCCAGAAACCCTCTGACTACACTTATCCAGGAGGCATCCTTCCCAGATCCCTGAACCACCTCAGCTTGATCCTTTCAACACGAATGAACAACAGCTCTACTCCCAGCGGATGTCCGAGCTCCTCACCCTATTTCTAAGGCTGAACCCAGACACCCTACCTACCTAAACTCATTTCAGCCACTTGTATTCACTAGCTAACTCTTTCAGTCATTATCCAGATCTCATGGCTTAGTGTTAGGGTAAATCGAAATCTTCGCCTTTTGGCTCAGCTCTCTTGACCATAACAGTCCAGCACAGCACCTGCATTACTGCCAATGTTGCACCAATATGCCATCACTTGCAAATAAAACTCACTTGGGGGCAGCCTCTCTCCCAGCCAAGAGGGAGCACTCCACTGTTTCACATCAAGGTGCAAACCACTCCAGCTCATGCTGAAGGTCATGCTTCAATGAAGCCAACAGAACCACATTATCTGCAAAAAGCAGGGGGGTTCCTAAAGCAGATGTTCTCCTCACCCTGCAACCTTGCTGGAGTCCAATACCCACAAAAAAACCCCATCAGTTTATCAACTAGATTTATTTTATTCTGCATGCCAGTCTGGATCTGTATTTTGGCTCTACGATGGGACACAAGGACAGCCCAGCTGTTTGTGGATGGTTCATGACATGATTTCTGATAGCCTGTGTGAGAACTTCCAACGTGGATGACCAAGCTGCTGCAACATGTGTTCACCTGTTCTCCTTGATATCAAGTGATTTTCTGTAATAAATTGTATTTATATTATTCATCTGCATCTCCTGAACAATTATTTCTACCCAAGGGCAAACTTGGTCTCATCACAAACATAAACAGGTGAAACATCAAAAAACATCAAAAAAGTGGAGAAAATCCTAGTTTTGAGACAGCAGGAGAAACAACACATTGGTGAAAACACTTTGAAATGTTTGCAGATTAAAAAGTTGCTGCAGATTTCCTCTGCTTCTCTCTGGCTTCACATCTGAATCTGTGCCATAAATAGTCAGTCAGGAGAAGAACTCGGTTTTAGAACCAGAAGTAGTGAATATGCAGGAAACCAAGGACAAGAAGTGGATATAAAAACGATAAAGCCAAGGAGAGAGATGGAGAGATCAAAGTGGATACAGTAACAGGAAGAGAGCAGAGAGGGGAGGCTGGGGATGAGTTAAGCAGAGGGCTGCTGGCTGATAAATCTTCAGGGCTTAATTATTGTCTTCTTCACACATTGCTTTCTCTCACACATTATTTTATCCATCACAAGGGCAGTACACAGCCAGGAGGATTACACAGTCATTTCTCCTCGCCTCATTCAGAACTTTTAGAGCTGCGAGGCTATAAATACCACAGAGCTGCTGCCTGTTCCAGTTTCACTGTGCCCAGTTTGAAATATGAGATAAAACAGCATTAATCATTGATAATTCAATAATTAATTACCACAAGATAAAAAAAAAAAATGCTTTCTTCTGAGATCCCATCAAAACTAACCTGACAAACATGTCTCTGCATGAGTGAAACTGAAGTGAACGTCACTGACATATTCATGTTAGAATAAAAACACCTCTTTAAGCATCCTTTATTATTTTCTCCCCTGATTTGTATTAAAATGTGAGCGTTGCCCAGCTTTCTGCTTTCAGACCCCTCAGGCGAGGCTCTGAGCATGAATCAAGATAGCAGCTTTGCAGCAGGTTTGGAGATAGCAGCATGTGGCTCAGACAGAAAACACACTCCATCTCAATATTCCCTGTTTACCCCCAACTTTATCTTCATTACTCCCTGCGGTATGGATTCACTGATAAGATGAGCAAAAGAGATACACAAGTACAATTCTGTGACAAGATACTCTGTGGTGTCTTTTCATCTCCGATGGATCCGCGATTAGGCCCCCTGTGTGTGTTTATGGGTTATTTTTCTCTGTGTGCTCGAGAACAATGAAAAGTCAGCTAATGGGCTCCAGACTCGTGAAGGAGCGCCAACCCCCCCTGCTGAGGAACGACGTCCCCAGACTGAAAGAGACACAAAGTCATGTCATTTGTCATCTGTGGCATATATTTTCCTGCTCAGTGTGTGTCTGTTAATAACCAGGCTGGATCTCCTCGTATTTGTCCTGCCTCTCTTTGCAGCCATTTTGCTTCTATTTGTGTTTTTTGTGTCTCATTTCAGTCATTTTGTGTCTCTTTCTCATCATTTTGTGTTTTTTGTTGTTTTTTGCATCTACTTTCAGTTGGTGTGTTCAATTTTGGTTCTCATGCATCTCTTCCGTCCGGGTTGTGGGGGAAGCACTTTAAGCAGAGATTCTCGGATGTCCCTGTCTCTAGCCTGTGTGTGTGTCCTGGGTCTGCCCCAGGGTCTGCTCTCAGCTGGACAGGCCCAAAACATCTCACCTAGGAAACATCCAGGAGAAATCCCGGTCAGATGCTGAACCACCTCAACTGGCTCCTTTTGATGTTGAGGAGCAGAGGTTCTACTGTGACACCCTCCTGAATGACTGAGCTCCTCACCCTCCAAGGCTGAGCCCCAACACTGTTCAGAAGGAAGGAATCTCACTTCCACCACTTCTATCTACAACCTAATTCTTCAGGTCACTACTCACAGCTTGTGGTCATACATGAGGGTAGGAATGTAGATGGACCAGCAAAAAGACAACTTTGCCTTCACGCTCAGCTCTCTCTTCACTTTGGTCAACCAGTCCATCTGTCAATCTCCACCATCCCTCCACTTATGAACCCATGATACTCGAACACCTCCACCTGAGGGTGCAGCTCCTCCCCAAACCACAGTGGGCATATCCGCCCTTTTCTGGCTGAGAACCGTGGCCTTACACTTTGCATTTTGTTCGGAGATCCTCGTTCAGTGAAGCCAGCAGGACCATGTAATCTGGAAAAAGCAAAGATGTGATCTTGAGACCACCGAACCAGAAAAGGGCAGCAGTTTCCAAGTCCAATGCCAACTAATAACAAGTCTGATTTACTTTGTGTCTGAAATATTTTTCTGATGAAGACAACGAGCCTCCTGACCCTCTGGGCTTCTGGGCCTGTACCTCCCAGGCCCCTCCACTTTGACATAAAGTTAAGATGTATTTCTCTCTATAGTCACATCAGCAGCTCTGTGAGGCTGTATTTAGTCATCAAAAACATGGTGATGCCTGTTAGCACCAACACAGATTCCAGCTAAGACTTTGCAAGAACTGGACACATTAAAATCTTACACTAATTAAAAATGGATCTGAGGTGAACTTGAATGTTTGAAATATCCAAACCACAAAGGTGGAGCTGCTATCTCAGCTCTTCAGGATTCATCATCTGGAAACCATGAATGTGCAAAAACAGGCCAGCCAGTATAAACCTGTGAGGTTTTTCTTCTTTCTTTGCCTACAAAGTGCTACAGTACAACACATCTAGTCATTTACCTCTCTGCTCTCTTCTGTTTCCCCTCATCCGCAACCGGTCACAGCAGATGACTGCCCCTCCCTGAGCCTGGTTCTGCCGGAGGTTTCTTCCTGTTAAAAGGGAGTTTTTCCTTCCCACTGTTGCCAAGTGCTTGCTCATAGGGGGTCGTCTGACTGTTGGGGTTTTCTGTCTAATATTGTAGGGTCTTTACCCTAAAATATAAAGCGCCTTGAGGCGACTGTTGTTGTGATTTGGCGCTATATAAATAAAATTGAATTGAATTGAACTGAATTGAATTACCTTCAGAAGCAGCACATTCACTGACATGCTCAGCTGCATTAAAACATCAGACGATGGTCCTCTCAAGGCAGATTCAATAAGCCCACAGGACTCCTGCAGGGAGCCCGTATGTGTGCTAAGGCTGATGAACGTAAGCTTCTGAACAGAGCAAAAACTTCCTGTTTTTCTCTCGAAGGGAAACTGTGGCAGTGCTGCCTCTGCAAAGGGCTCCTCAGACAAGCAAATATAAACAATAACCGTCTTCTGAGTGCATCTGTGGGGATGCTCCTGTTGACTGCATGTGTGGGTGTGCATAAACATGAGGGTGATTCTTCTTTATATTAACACATCACGAAGCGCACAGCTACGAGGCACGAAGTGCAGAGGAAAATGTGGTGGGATGAGAAGATGAGGGAGAGAGCTGTGAGGGGGAGTGCTTGACTGAGGAGAATCTGATTACTGGGAAAATAAAGGAGCGAGGAGCAGGGACACGGGGAGGGGAGAAGATGTAGGCAGAGGAAGGAAAAGGGTGAGGAAAGAGATGACTGCAACTGGACAAGACAGGGGAGAGGGGGGAGCAGAGGAGAGAGGCTGATCTGAATAGGATGAAGCAGGTGATGAGGAGAAGGAAGAAGGAATAAAAAAAATGAGATGGAGGGAAAGCTGAGAAGGTTCAAGGAGGAAGTTCACTGAGGATGGCACTGAGGATGTTACGACTCACTGGAGACAGGACTCAAATTCAGACACTAAAGAAAAAGAGTCCTTTAATAAGCTGATAAAACTTATATAACATCCAGAAAAACAAAGATCAGAATAAAATTAGTTCAAGAAAAGACGAGGAGGACAAACCGGAGGGCAAGTAGGAGATAAAACAGATGGACTGACAACTGACAGACAGAGGGACGCAGGACGGAGTGGACCCAGGCGAAACTAATGGAAAAACAGGAAGTGAGTGTCAGAGACACAACTAACACAGACAAAAGACAAAGAAACACAAGAGACACAAGAAAAGGTGAACACTAAGAACCACAGTGAGGATTTCATTAAAAATCACAACACGGATAAATACCAGGACCACGAGGATTAAAGCAGTCAGGCTGTAATCAGCACCTCCCACATTAGTAAATGGACTGGTACTTATATAGCGCTTTTCTACTCAGTTTCTGTGTACTCAAAGCGCTTTAACTACATGCCACATTCACCCAATCACACATACATTCATACAGCACTTTTAGCTACACTTAAGTGCTTATTAACATTCACACACACTCACACTCCGATGAATGCATCGGGGGCAGTTAATTGGTGATGCTAAATTGTGATTATTTGTGTTAGCTGTATTATAAACTACTGAAAAACTCTGAACTATTCACACACAGGGAGGCAGTGTAGGCCTGTCCCACCAAACGCACATAAAGACCTGTAAGGTTGTGGGTCTCACTGTGATTCCAGCACCCCATGCTGTTCATAATGAATCTGTCACCAGATAACACACTTTTTTTAATGACACATTGACTATTCAACACTGAAATTCAACCATTCTCAAGAGGAGAAGAGCAGCGTGAGTTAGCAAAGGGTCACAAACAAGCAGATCTGATGAGGGTTCGAGTGATTTACCAGCATACCGGCTCAGACCGAGGTGGGGCGGCAGAGAGAGAAACTTTCTATGGTTGAATTGGAAGTTAGTGGGCGAATGGAGCAATTTCAGTAAACTCCAACCTGTTGGCAAAAGAAGCATCCTAATAACACTTCGGGCAGGTTAAATGCAGTGGAAGGAAGGATGTGCCCCATGGAGGAAATTAAAAACAGATGAGATCATCTAAGGAGATGCGCAAAGGGGAAGTCATAATGACAGGCTGCCATATCAGTAAATTATGAAAGGTAGCTTTAAATTCTGCTTACAGAGGTCTTACACCAACATCAGCTATCCAGTGAAATATTATGCACTGGAAAAACGTTTTAGTGCAGCAGGTACTGTGACTTTTTCTGCTTAGAGTTTCCAGATTTGGCTTTGGCAGTCGATTTCCTTCTATCACACGCTCTCTGTTCTTGGCATTGCAGCAATGTCAAGTGCAACGTGGGTACTTAAATCAGGAGGGGAGGTGGGGGGCAGGAGCCTATCCCAGCTGTCATAGGACGAGAGGTGGGGTACACCTGGACAGGTCACCAGTTTGTTGCAGGGCTAACACAGAGAGACAGACAATCATTCATGCTCACATTCACACCTACAGACAATTTAGCATCACCAATTAACCTAACCCCATGCATGTCTTTGGAATGTGGGAGGACGGTGGAGATCCGGAGAAACTACTGTGCCACCTCCCCAGAGACTCCCATGTTAAAACTTTACAGCAGAAATAAACATGTTTACAGCCTGATACAAAAGTCGTTTTGGTCTCTGTAGCTAATTTCCTCCTTCATAACACCTGTACAGGGGAAGAATGTTTTTATAACTCACCTGTTTAAAATGGATTAAGGCTTAAAGTTTGCATTATTATGGGCGTGGTCTCTTTGACTGACAGGTGGATGTGACACAGGCGGCTGTA
>VUQI01034891.1:10539-33961 GCA_015106735.1 Paratilapia polleni
AAAAAAAAAAAAAGGTAAAAAAAAAAAAAAAAGGGGGGGGTGGGGGGGTGATGGGGAGAGTCGAAAGTCTGCGTTGCAGGTGGGTAGACGTGTGGGGACTGAACCCCAAGGCCCCTTCACGTAGAAAGAGGCATGCGCTATGGCTTGTGCTACGCAATAATGGTTTTCCGCTGCGTTAAGCAAAGCGTAGCACAAGCAAGCTGGCTGGGAATGTGCAGCGGTCAAAGTTCAACACAGCTAAACATAGTGCGGTGTGACGTACCAATAGAAATGTAGAATGGGAGGGAGTAGGTGCATACACTACATGTGAAGACCATGAGCAGCCACAAAAAAAGTGACGCAATATAGGCAGAGCTGGCGCAGCACAAATTTTGGGCTGTTCGCTCAAGCTAGTGGTCAGCACAATACATAACGCTTTCTATGTGAAAGGGACCTACAGCAGTCAACATAGGGGAAACTGTGCACACTGTAAGTAGACCATTTGACTTCATCATTATCACCGTCTTCAAATGCACTACGAAAATAGCCAGTAAGGGTGAATTCTCTGTATACCTGTACGACTGGGAAAATGTGAATAAAATCCAATCCTTGGATCTGATGTGGTTCCAGGCAATGAGGACACTTCATCTTTGGTAGAACAGAAACAATTTTCTCTGTCAAGGCTCTGCAAGGAAACAGAAAGCACTCACAACTGTTACGAGTCAAACCAGTGTGAAACTGCACCACCCAAACTAAAGAAAAAAAAAAAGAAGAAAGCCTGGAAGTAGATGCCACCAAAAATCTGATGGAATTATCCATCTGCACAATCAGAAAAACTGGTCTCTGTTTAATTCATTGTTAACTGGATTCAAACATACATCTCAGGCTGCTGTGTCACTTTATCTCAGTTGCATGTAGGCTGTTTCCAGATTTATCTGGAAGCAGCCTACACGCAACTTGGAGAGAAATTAGCCAGCTGGAAGAGCGCTCACATTTTCTGTCCAATGGTCGAATTTTCTTGGAAAAGAAGATCCACATCAATGTCAAAATTACATGTGGTAATGCACCAGGTCATACCGCCAACCACCTGTAGAGGAGAACAGCAGAAGCGGGATGACATTTTCTCAGTTAAATGTACAATAAGAATGAATACTGCAATTCACAGTAGGGGTGTTAAATCTAACCTAAAATGCCCTCTGAATCCCAATTCTCCCCACAGAGTTAGCTGAACTTATGGGACAGTTGCGTACATGACTTCCTGCATACACAACCTGTCATTTCAAATCAAAGCTAAGTGCACTACTCAAATCTCTAGATCCTGTTTTTGCTCTTAAAGTTCTGACAGAAAGTGGGTATTCTTATCTCTGCCACTTTGATGTTTCTAAGTTCACGTGGAATGCCAGTTTATCAAATAAGCAAATTAAATGTAGTCAGGTCCATAACTGGACAATTAGTCAGTTTTTGTAATTTTGTACACCGCCACAGTGGATTTTAAAATCAAACAATCAAGATGGGATTGAAGTGCAGACTTTCAGCTTTAATTCAAGGAGTTTAATAAAAGTATTAACTGTTCTGGAATTACAGCCAGTTTTATACAGTCCCCCATTTTCAGAGGCTCAGAAATAACTGGACAAACTAACGTAATTTTAAATATAAGGATTGTTTTTAATACTTGGATGAAAATCCTTTGCAGTCAGTGACTGCCTGGCGTCTACAACCCATGGACATCACCAAATGCTGCGTTTCCTCCCTTGATATGCTCTGCCAGGCCTTTACTGCAGCCACCTTTAGCTGCTGCTTGTTTGTGGGTCTTCAGTTTTGTATTCAGTAAAATGAAAAGCATGATCTATAGGGATGAGATCAGGGAATTGATTTGGCCATTGAAGAATATTATATTTCTTTGCCTTGAGAAACTCTTGTGTTGCTTTTGTAGCATGCTTTGGGTAATGACCCATTTGCACTGTGAAGCACCGTTTGATCAGTTGTGCAGCATTTGGCTGAATCTGAGCAGAGAGTATAGCTCTATACACTTCACAGCTCATCCTGCTGCTTCTATCAGCAGTCACATCATCAATAAACACTAGCGACCCAGTTCCACTGGCAGCCATACATGTCCATGCCATAACACTGCCTACACCATGTGTTACAGATGATGTGGTATGCTTTGGATGAGATGTTCCTTTCCTTCTCCACTGTGCAGACTTAAGTGTAACCAGTGGTTTGCACCTCTGTATTTCCGTTCATGAAGATGTCTTGATTATAGACTTTGACAATGATACTCCGACACATCTACTCCGAAAGGTTTTGCTGTCTCTCTGATTTTGGTTTTTCAGCCAAATGATGTCTTCCTACACTTGCATAAACAACTCTTTGGACCTCATATTGAGAGTTCCAGTGAACAGGTACCAAATGCTAATTCACCACTTGGAATCAACTCCTGATGTTTTATCTGCTTAATCTGACATGGAATAACACAGGCCTCAGCTGCTTCTGCGCCTTGATTGTTGGATTTAAAATCCTGTGTAGTGGTATACAATGGTGCATAAAAATGGTGTCACTGTCCAAATACTTATTGACATGACTTTACACCTAGTAATATGCTTACTCCCTAAACGGGCACTCAGGCATCAAAACTTTGAGAAGCCCTGTTCTGTAGGCTCAGGCTTTTAGGGGCCTCCCATGATGCTCTGAGCACTTCTACTTTACTTTCCTCTTTTTCACTCCCTATGCATATAAATGGATGGGGAATGAAAAATACTATTATACGTCAATACTTTTCTGTGTTCCAATTAGGGGAAATTTATCTATACAGCATCAGTTCAGAACACAAGTCATCAGACCACTACTATAAGTAAGCATTTGGCAACAATATGGAGAAAAAAAACTCCCTTTTAATGGGAAGAAACAGCAGAACAACACTTGCATCAGGGTATCTGCTAGGATCAGCAGTTATCTGCTATAACCAGCTGGAATGCGAGGAGAGCACAGTGAGCGAGAAAGAGCAGTGATAAAGAACAAGCAATAAACACTGAGGAGGTTGGTTGGTGGGGCCAGAAACATGCAGCTCTGGAGGCAGACATACCAGCAGAAAGGATGGGAGAAAACAGAACAAAGCACAAAGTCCAGGAGACACATAGCTGCCCAAGGGAAAATGCCCTAAAGTACCCCCTGAGATAAATTATGTTGTAATTTGGCGTTATATTAACAAAGCTGAACTGAACTAAATTGAATATGGGGAGAGCAGCACACTGAGAGAGCTGAAACAAGCTGTGTACCTTATCGAAAGGTGACAGTCCTTTAATCCGGGCTCGAAAGTATCCAGCTGCCAGCAGGAGCTCCAGGATCTCTGCCAGCTTCACGTTCTGCTCTTCATCCTCTCGGGTTTCAACCTGCAGGCCAGAAACACTTCATAGCTCACACATGGCTGAGGACAGGCCCGGCGTGTGACCCTACTGCATTAAAATCCATCTGCTATCAGACCTTCACTCATATTCTTCAATTTTTCTTTGAAGCAGTTACTAAAATTACTACCGTGACGTTTAAACTATTTTAACTCACCAATAACAGGCTAGCTTCACCGTTAGCTTCAGTGTTAGCTTCTGTTGATATGTGTCAATGTACCATGTGACAATGTAAATGCATCACTGCAGCTCTGAAACCTGATCAAACTCCTCTGTACCTGGATGAGGTTGCCGTCTTGGTCATACTGAGCACCTATTTTCGACCCGGTTCTCACTCTGTGGAAAACAGACGTAGCCGACGCCATGTTGAACTGCACTGTTGATCAGTCACATGACCACAGCATATATCAGGGAATATCCCCAGTGCCTCAAGCAAACAGAGACGTCTACTTAAAAAATATGTATATTATCAGGTATTTGAAGCCACAGGTTTTGTTTAAACGACCGACAAATATGCAAAATAAAACGTTTAGCAACACAGTGCGCATGCGCCCTTTTGACCGGCACACGGAACATAACCATATTTTCAACTGGTCAGAAAAAGAGATAATACTTGACATTTCTGCTGCGAAAGAACTATTTTAGTTTAATAATGTTACACGATTTTGTTAAATTATTACAGAAAAAAACCAGCAGTGAAATGTAATTTAGTACGTTTATTCAAGTACTGGCAGTACAATTAGCAGTTTTTGTCACTCCGCTGTGGCAAGTGTGGTTTTCTATGCGGCAGTATGCTGGGGCAGCAAGGTGAAGGCAGCTGATCAGGAAGGCTGGTTCAGTTCTGGGAATGGAACTCGAGACTCTGGTGGAGGTGTCTGAGAGGAGAATGCTGAAGAAACTCCTCAGCATCATGGACAATCCATCCCACCCCATGCACGCCTCGCTGACTGGTCACCTCAGCAGACGCAGTAAAAGGCTCATTGCCCCGAGGTGCAGGACTGACGGCTACAGGAGATCCTTTCTACTTGTGGCTGTTGAACTGTATAACTCCTCCCCGTTTTGGCATTTGAAACGTTTTAAAGTTCTTTACTAGATAGGAGGATTGCTACGGTACACTTGTAATTTATTCTCTATTATCACTTATGTCAATAGCATTAATATTATTAACACTGTGCCACTTTCTGCCTGTTTGCACTACTTTACATACTGATATTTATATTTATGTTTATTTTATACTAATTATCTGTATATGGCTTTTTATTAGATGAGCTTTATTTTCCCAGAAAGTTGACTGTTCATCTGGACGAAAATTCTACGTCCAGATGAACAGAATAAACTTTCTGGGATTTCCTTACCTGGATTATTGAGCATGCACCATGAGCTTTATTTTGTTGTTTTAAAATTCAATTTTGCTTTTTACTGTCTGTGACTCTACACACACTGTTTCTGTTTCTGCTCCTGTTTTTATTTTTATTGCACTGAGCATAGAAAAGCACAAGAATTTCCCTCGGGATTAATAAAGTTCTTATCTTATCTTACCTTACTTTGAACACTTTTAAGAACTTTACAAGTGAAAAACACTTTGATTGCATAGTTCGTGTCTAAATAATTACTGAATTGTAATACAGAAATACGAGGTCTCAAGATTAATGAGTGGCTCTGAGTATGAGGACATCAAAGAACACAAGCGACACAGCAATTAGATACTCTGCTCTAAAGTTCAGTAAAGCGATTAAAAAGGAACACCATCTAAATGTCTTAAAAAATATCACAATCTGAATTGACAGTGAAGCAACAAATTGCAAAGAGACCATCCACTGATCCCGAGAACTGAAATTGTGAGGATTTAGAAAATATTTTTCAGGATCTTGTATGTCCAGACTATTATATTTTCACAACCATAAGCTACAATCGTGAATGTTAAAAAGATTCTTTCAGCCTAGAAAGAGTCATGGCTAAAAGATGAGCCTGGTATCAAATGTAGGTCAAACGGAAATCTTTTCATATGCTATAACTTGTTTTGAGCAGCCATCTATCCCACATGGTGATATGACTCTTGAAGTTTACCCAAAACTCATTTTTTGAAGTTTTCTCCAGTGAATGATCAGAAAACAGATAAAATATCCAGGGTACCAAGGCTTGTTTCTCTCCTATGTCATCTGTTTTTTTCCATGAAAATAATTTAAGAAAAACAGAGGGCCTCTGAAGCCTGTTAGAGTATTTATCATTACTTCTGTCAATGAAACGTTAATAGAATAATTAAGAACTCCTACTAAACAAATGAAGAACTTCAACATGTAACCACGGCATTTACGCGAACATTTACCACCTCTTTATTTGAGATTAAATTACAAACGGTTTCTGTGCATTGTGGGGTGGGACGCAGCTGTAAAACAACAACAACAACATTGCGACACTGTTGCTCACACTGCGACGCCGATTTTGCGACAACGGCTTTGTTTGCGGCACACGTGTGTATAGTTAGTCGAGTGCAGTCTGCGCTGGTGTTCGTACTCCAGTATGGCTAAAGTTTCTAGGAAGAAAGCGAATAAAAAGAGTTTTAAAATGAGCTCTGAAGGGATGGAACCGAGCGCCGCGGGGAAGCCAGATGTGGTCTACGACGAGGAGGAGGATTTGAACGGAGCAGATGAAGATATTACCAGTGAGGAGGAGGACGGGAAGGATGAACGAAAACACCAAAAGCTGCTGGAGGCCATCAGCGCTCTCGGGGGTAAGAGGAAGAAAACTCTGGGAGAGAGGTCCGAGGCAGCCGTGCAGATGTCCGAGTTTATGGTCAACGCGGAGGGGGAGGGCGACAAAATCGAGCTGTCGGACCTGATAGGGACCATAGAGAAAACTCCGGGATTCTCAGGCAAGGCCAAGAAGCGGCTGAAGAACCTGGAACGGAGCAGGAAGACCATTGAGTGCCCCCTGAGCAGGCAGGACAGTGAGAGGATCCAGAGAGATCTGGCTTTTCAGAAGGCTTCCAAAGAGGTGAGCCTTTGGAAGAGTGTCATCACGCAGAATCAGAGGGCTGAGCAGCTGGTCTTCCCCCTCAGTCAGGAGCCCTCAGGCCCTCAGCCCGTGGAGAGGGTGGTGATGGACTGGAAGGCTCAGACCCCGCTTGAGCAGGAAGTCTTCACCCTCCTGTCTGCCAGCAAGCAGCCTATTAATGACCCCATTTTGACCCCCACTGAGGAGGCATCCATGAGAGCAATGAGCCTGGAGGAAGCCAAGATCCGCCGTGCAGAGCTGCAGAAGGCCCGGGCTCTGCAGTCCTACTACGAGGCCAAGGCAAAGCGGCAGAGGAAGATCAAGAGCAAGAAATACCACAAAGTGCAGAACAAAGCCAAGCGCAAGGAGATCCTGAAGCAGTTTGATGAGATGGTGAAGAAGGACCCAGCTGCCGCCCTGGAGGAGCTGAATAAGATGGAGCTGGCTAGGATGCAGGAGAGGATGTCACTGAAGCACCAGAACAGCGGCAAGTGGGCCAAGTCCAAGGCCATCATGGCCAAATATGATGAGGGGGCCCGCAAAGCCATGCAGCAGCAGCTGGAGATGAACAAAGACCTAACCCAGAAGTTGGTGACTTCACTGAACAATGAGGAAGAGTACGTGGAGGAAGCAGGTAACACAGAGGTGCTGCCTGACTTTGTGAATGATGCAGAACAAGAACATTTTTCAAATCCTTGGATGAGGGGGAAGCTCTTTGAAGATCCCGCAGAGAAGGAGACAAGTGACCCTGTGGCTGTCACGGCTAAACCAGAGGGAAATGCAGCTGACAGAGAGGAAGAGGAGGTGGAGGAGACAGAAGAGGAGGCACTTCTCAGAGAATTTGACAGCAGGAGGAAACGGCGTCAAGCTCAGGAAGCTGACACAGCAGCTGTAATGCTTGTGGTGGAGGAGGAGGAGGAGGAAGAAGAAGACAGAGATGCTACTGACAAAGAGGAAGAGGACCTTTTAGAGTTCACAAGCCTCTTCAGAGGAATAGCAGAGGGCTGTGGGGAGGCTGATGCAGCAACTGACACAGACACCTCTGCTCAGCTGGAAGAGGGGCTGCTCAGAATCAGGACTCTGGAGAATGTGGAGCTCCTCACGCAGAAGGAGGAGGAGGAAGAAGCCACAGATAAAGCACCTGTTGGGCTGCCGCAGCAGCCTCCAGCCAGAGAAAGCTTGCAGAATGCAGGCAAAAGCAGTAAGAGGAAGAAAGGGATCCAGCTGAAGCAAGTTCTCACCAAGGACACACAAGTCATCCAGGTTCCCCTCACTCCCACTGTCGAGGACTCTGAGGACTTGGAGGAAAAGCTCGACCAGAGGAGGCTCATTAAAGAGGCTTTCGCTGGAGATGATGTCATCTCTGACTTCCTTAAGGAAAAGAAGAAGCAGGAGGATGCAGGGAAGCCTAAGGTGGTAGACCTGACGCTGCCCGGGTGGGGCGAGTGGGGAGGGGGAGGACTCCAGCCGTCCCGCAGAAAACGCAGGAGGTTCAGGATAAAGATGGCTCCACTCCCACCCAGGAAAGACCAACACCTACCGGGCGTCATCATCTCTGAGAAGAGGAACAGCTCCGTCAGCCTTCACCAGGTGAACACGCTGCCCTTTCCCTTTGAGAGCCCCATGCTTTTCGAGAACACCATCCGCTCTCCACTCGGCCGCACCTGGAACACGGAGCGCACTGTCAAAAAGATCACAAAGCCCAAGGTGGTCACCAAGCTGGGTGCCATCATCGAGCCCATGAATCGGGAGGAGCTGGTGAAGGACAAGAAGCAGGCGTCAGCGGGGAACAACAGCAGCATGAAAAGGAAACATTAAGAGCTGAAGTCAGATCCAGAGTAAATGAGCTGTTCTGTGGACATTAAAGCATAGTTTCACCATCTTTAAGATAGACGTGAAAAACTTCTCCTTTCTATGCTCCAATGGGATTGATCCATAATGTCAGAATATTTGAACTGACTGAACATTTGTGTCCACTTCTATGACTCATATATTTCCAGGGGCTGTTTGTTTTCTATGTTGATTAAAATCTGTTAAATCACGTATAAAAAGTGAAATTAGTAGAGAATACCTGCAATAAACATCACCTTTGGGGTTAAAGTTGTGGTTCCAGGCTTGCTAGCTGGATACTGAGCTGAAACATTTATTTAGGGGTTAATGCTGTTCCTAGCTAAAAAAAAATACAGATAATACATCATGAAGGACTCAGAATGTCTGGTTTTGTTGCGACTGTCTTGGAGAAGATCTGAAGATCTGGAACTACTAATGTTGTATTATAGTGACTGTTTTGTTTTTGTTTTTTTTCCTGCTCATCTATATGAAATCTGTCTTTTTCCACCGGCATGGTGCCTGTGCTAGTGTCTAATCTAGAATTAGTATTTATGCTGAGGTCCTGGTGCCAAAAAGATGCCCTGTCAGGGCACAACAAATAAGCTGAGCTCCCAAAATAATGTTAATACACAATTGGCAGCCTGCAGATTCTTACCACCATGTTTTATTTTGTTTTGTTTTTTTACCTGTGAAAATTGCCCCCAATTTCTCCTACATAATGCTACGTAACATTTGATTCTCAAACATGTTGATATGTGGGTTGAGTTTCAGGAGGCACTAAGACAGAACTGGCTCCACACCAGCACCTGCTCTGTGTTTGTGAAAGAGGGCAGTCTAAAAACAGAGACAAATCTCTATATAGATGCAGCACATTCCCAATGTATTGTGCAACTGTTGAACAGACTCATTGTTAAATGTAACTGAATACATTTATTGAGGTACCTAGGAACAAATGAAGCTAAATACTGGAGTAGTTACATTTTATGCAACTTTATATTTCTACTCTCTGAGCCAGATATTCTGTATCACATGCCACTGTATATGTATTACAGCTTTATTTTTTCTGTGTAAGTCTGATGAAAACTGTGTATCCAGTTTGCTGATTTTTTTTTTTCTTCAGATAAACAGAAGTTGGGCTGAAACCAGTGCTGTAGAGATTTATGGGGTCAGGACAGCATCACTACAAACTCATGATGATCTTATAGAATAATGAGACTCTGCTGTTTAATAACTGAATGAGGCTCAGGTCATTAAACAGCAGTGTATCATTTTAAACATCCAGAGCAGTAACATGCAAAAGACACATTAATGCATTAAGAATTAATTTAAATGTACATGGGAGAGTTACCTTTCTCCACAGCTGGAAGTATTCAAAAGTAAGTAAAAGTACTAACTGTAAAAATACTTGATTACAAGTAAACGTGCTACATGATAACTCATTTAAGTAGAGAAGTATTAGAAGTAAAATGTAGTTAAGTGGTCCCTTTGACTGAGGCAACAATGTCTAATCAATGTTGTAGTTGTTTTAATCAATGTTAGTAGTTGTATATAACACCAGATTAATCTGAGGGGTTGTGAGATGATTAAAGAGAGAAGAGTGGAGATGAAACTTCTGAAACACACTGTATTTGGGATCCTATTAGGCAAATATTTGGCTGCCACGGCTTGCCTCTGCTTGTCCCAAGCAAATCAATACAAAACTGTCCTCAGTTATCACCAGGATGGCAATGCTGCCATCTATTGGACACACAGTTTTTTCAAAATGATCATAATCATATTATGTTGTGACTTTCGTTGTCACCAACCTAGTTTAACACCAATGGGAGATTTCAGGTAAATATGTTAGGTCATCATCATCATCATGAAAACAGTAAATGAAGTAATATCTTTTGGAGGAACAGCTCCAACGTACCAGTTCCTCCTAAAGATATTACCTCATTTGCTAGTGACCAATAGTAAATAGTTTCTTTATTCAGTCTCCCTGCCAACAATTGTCTTTTTTAAAGCAACACAAAGTAGAAAATTTCCTGTCTCTTCAAAGACTTTTTAATGGGTTTGTGCAGTACACAAGAGAAAAAAACTGACTTGGTCATAGTGGAGTAACTATACTTGTTTTCAGTATTTTATACATTTTAAATGAACAGTAAATAATCACAGCAATAAAACATCAACTGAGTTCTTCAGTGACCTGCAGTAAGTTGAGCTTTCTTCACCCTACTGAACCAGGAAACTCTGCCTTCTGCTCCTAGCTTACTTTGCTTGTAAATAATTGCTCGGATAAATAGTAGGGTTGCGTCAGGAAGGGCATACGATGTAAAATCTGTGCCAAAGCAAATAGGAGGATCCATCAGTCATGGCGGCCCCTTGGCAAATAAGAGAGCAGTCAAAAGTGCCAGTTGGTCAGGGATGAGCTTATTTGAACGGGTCTGTATACTGTGGGGTAGAAAAGTATTTGATGATAATCACATCTCTATACTGATCAAATGTTTTAGACATAAAATCATCATGATCTGAAATGAAAGAATAACTATAGGTGTTGACTACAAGTAATGGAGCAGAAGCAGAGTGCAGCATAAAATAGAAATACAAGAACACTTAAGTCAGTAAATTCTTCATGTGCAACACAGTTTTCACACATTAAATGTTAATATGTCCACTCATAATGGAGAACTGTCCATATCTATTACAGTATTCCTAATATATACAGTATATTCTCACTGATGCATTAACATCTGGGCTTCACAGCTTTTAGAGCTGGAAATAATTTTGACCTTAATACACTTTTCAGTACTTTGCTGGAGTACATAAATATATATTTTATATAATATTAGTCTTTTGAAAATCTGTCCAAAATGCATATGAAGTAAAGATATAGTGGCGTATCATGTAAATGACAGCGACATGAGAATTCAGCACAGTGACATGAACTACATGTGTTTTGGTCCATTACAGGGCATATGAAAAATAAATCCAAAACAGCTGACTTTTTCAGCAAAGAAGTAATACACTCAAACAAAATAACACATAAACGGGGCAGTTTGTAGTCATTATCATAATTATGATATTAAAAAACAAAACAAAAAACAGTAACATGGAAAAACAAAGTACATCATTTGTACATCACACATTCAGATCCATTAAATTAGAATTAAGGATTCCAAATTAGGAGCAAAGTCCAGTTTTCCAAACAACATACAGACAAAGAGCAAGCCTTTTAGACAGATGAATCAAAGGGTTCTTTGGCCACAGTAACAGGTTTGGAGTTTCTTTGCTGCCTTGAGAACTGAAGACATGTCAAAGCCCAAGTTTTAATCTAATTTCAAATCCCATTTGAACCACAAAACAACTTAATTTGCCTTGCTTTTAAATGCTTTTGCAGTTATGGTTTGCAGTTTTGCTGAAACCTCAATTGATAAGTTAAATGAAATGCTTAATGAGGAGTTGAAGACTGTAGGAGATTGGGTGACAGATAATAAACTGGTGTTAAATGTTAGTAAAACAAAGCGTATGGTGATACAAGTAAGGAATCAACCAAAAACAGAACAAATACTTAGACTAAGTGTTATTACTATACCTATTGAACAGGTGCAGGAGACAAAACTATTAAGTATAATGGTGGATTGTAAATTAACATGGTCTAAACATATTGATAATACTGTTCTGGTCTGTCACCAGAGGTTATTAAACAGGTTCTGAATGCAATAGTTCTGTCACAGCTTGATTATTGCAGTGTGATCTGGTCTAGTGCTTCAACAAAAGAAATAAAGAAGTTACAAGTATCTTAAAATAAAGCTGCACGATGTGCATTGCAGTGCTCTCACAGAACTAATGTAAATGAGATGCAAGGTAATCTGGACAGAGATCAGCCTATACTCCGTTAAGTTTAATCAGAAATATACTCTGACAAGATTGCTGAATGTATTATATTGAAGACTGTTTTTGCATTTTAGTCAACATACATATCAAACATGGTTTGCAGCAGAAAGGAGGTTTACATTGCTATAAGTTAAAACAAGTAATATACAGAAATCAGTCATTTACAGAGCTATGATAGTGTGGAACTCATTACCAGTTTATATTGTTTACATCAGAGTACTAAAGAACAGTTTAAACTTTTGTTAAAACAGCATTAAACCAGCAGGAACTGTAACTAAAATTGTTTGGATAATGAAGACAGCTGGTGGAAAGAGGATGTATATGTGCTGTGTGAACATGAGTGCAAACCTATAACCCTGATCTTAGAACTAAATATAAGAATGTAGATAGGACATGTAGTAACACAATCAAATAGAAATTATACTGGAGAATAAGTAATGTTTATTAGAATGATTATTTATTGTATGAATCTCTAATGCAGATGCTGATTATTGTTTCTTTTGGTGTCCTGTTATAAGTTCTCTCTATGAAACTGTATAAGAAGACGCTGCTTGTTTTATGTTTATGTGTTGTGGATGTTGGATTGAGTGTGTAAGGACCCCAGGAAGTATAGCTAAGGCTGAGGCTGAAGCTAATGGGGATCCTGATAAAACAAACACACAAAGAAACACACTGAGTTATGTCAAGTTTTGAGCCTCTCATTTGACAGATAATCTCCTCCTGCTGTCAACAAACACCAACACTTAACTCTAGCATCCCAAAGTGTGATACATTTGTACAAAATGTGGGTCAAAAATGTGTCACTGAGACCCATTTGAATGATTTGTACTTCCACGGGCAGCTGCAGCCTGGTCGCACTTCATTCAGCCAGTGAGCGCACTTATTTCTGCTGTCCTGCCTGAAAGAAGGAGAGGGTCACTGTTAATGGATCCAATAGCAGCATTTTTACAAGTTAGTGGCCGACTTCCGTCCCCTCTCTTTCTCTGCTAATGTTCAATACATTTGTATGTATAAAAGAAAAACCATTAAAGTTGGGTTAAACCTTCACACATGGGTGAGAGTGCATGCTTTGGCACCTGACATCTCTGTATATCACATGATAGACACTCTATTAAAGTGGGGGATTCCGTAATGGACTATGCATCAGTTCAGGTAATGGTTGTCAGCTTGAGTGCCCATGAGGCAATGGAGAATTCCATTAGAAACCTTATAGTTACTAAATCAGTCATTCTCCACCTTTCTCTCTATCGAGCCACCTCTTCGGGGCAATTATTACAGCTTCATACAGCTTCCAGCAATGAAAAGAGACCTAGTCCTTGGACTTACTCCTGCCTCCTGGACTGCAGCGGGATCAGACAGTTATTCTCACTCAAAAATATAAAGGCTGCCATGGCTGTAAATCAGAGAGCTGGGCTTGTGAATGGCCAACAGCTCCCATGATGGAACATGTTTTTCTCCATAGTGCCCATTTGTGAGATGTGCTTAAATATTTGTTCTAGGATGAAGAAGCATGTGTGTCAACTGGACTGAACGCTGAAGATGCAATACTGGCTTATTTTCTCTTCCCTGATCTGCTCTTGGAGGGTGTTACAAGATGTGACAGAAAAAAAAGTGTTTTCTTAGGTATGTATCATCATGCAGAGTGATTAGACTGCCTCAGAGGGGCATTAACAGTGGCTTTGTCCTGTTCTCAGCAGTAGACGTTAAGCTGCAGTTTGATTTTTACCTCGAAGGTCTGAGCATGAAGCAATCTGATAGAGTACTCTTTCCTATTTCTCCCTGTAATCCAAGTCCCAACTCCATTCCCACCCTGACAGGTGTAAGATTAACTTAGTTAGGTGCAGAGGCACTCATGCGGACCAAATTAAATTAATGGAACAAATTTCCCTCCTAATTAAGATGAAAATACGTGTCAGTTGTAACCTTGCTGAGCACTAATTATGTACAAATGATTTATCATCTGTTTCGTCCTGAATAGCAATAGGCTCACCTCTCCGATAGCCCTGGCTGGCTGTTAAGAGATGGGCCCTGATTAACTGTGACAGGTTGTGCTGCGGAGAAGCTGCATATTACTGGGCCAGCCAATCAGAGGCAGCCTCACCTCAGACTCTCCTCCCTTCATTAACCTACATTGAGTGTGCAGCTGAGCATCGCTGTGCCTCAGCTCTTCTTCTTGTTTCCCTCCCTGGAATGAAAATAAAGTACATTCCAAGAGAGGTGGTAGTGGTGGTTAGGAGGGGGAGTGGGGTAACTGATGCAGGCTGATGGAGCAGGGAGGGCAAGACTGGTAAAACCTGAACTGGCGGAAGAATCCCACTTTAGACAGGATTAGCTCATTCCCAACTAACAAGAAGGAGATGAGGCGTCTTTAACAGAATCTCTGGCTCAAATAACACATTGAACAACGCAGAATACAGTGCAGCTCATAGATCAACATTTAACGCCATGTGACGGATAATTGGTTGAAGAAAAAAAACAGGCTGTATCACCCTTTACCAACTTGAGGCCAGCAGGTGGTGCAATAGGTTAAGCCTGCCAGAAGGCCCTTTATAAATTCATCTGAGCTAAAATACCAAAATAAACAGGGCTTCATCATACAGTTACAGCCTAACTGGGATATTGCAGCTAATTTCCTTGTGCCTTGCAAGTACAGATATATTTCAGTGGGCAGCAGCACTGATTAGCATTAGAATCAGAGTCCCTTGTGTTGCTAAGGACACACCGGCCAATCTGTAATCATTGTTCCGCAGGCTTGCTCACAGGGGATATAGCCTGCTTTGTCATTATCATTCAATATGCCACACACATGCTGGCATTGCTTCCACAGTGCTGCCAGCAACAGGGCATTTGCATTTTCTCCTCACAATTCCAGGAATTTGCTCAGACAATAATGCACCACAAATGAAGGCTCTGGACATGAAAGATTCTTCTGACAGTTGCTACAGGAACAAAAAAAAAAAAAAGAAAAGCTACCTCGCTCTATGTCTCATTTCCTTCTCTTGTGATTCTTCTCCTGTAGCTGACTGTGCATGAGTCCTCGTAAATGTCATCATGTACAGATGTCTGCTCCATCCATTAGGATCATTTAACTTTCTGTTGTGATTTGGGGTTATTTAGACTCTTGCCCCAATTTGCTCATTGGATGTTTCATTGTTGAGGTAAATGTCAGCATGCCTGCACAGGGGAGGTACCTGTGCTCTCTGGCTCATTTCTCTATTCTGTTTTTGCCCTGTCTGTCCAAACCTGGATATACCCAGGCTGCTGGTGAGACAAGGCAGAGCTGCGGTTAATGGACATTCAGAAGCATGTCAAGCACACACACAGACCAAGGGTGGGGATGTCAGACACTGTGCTGCATGCCCTTTGGGTGTGTGTTGTTGTAGCACACACAAATGAAATACAATTCTGGCTATAAATCTGTTTTTTTTTTTTATTTGACATACTGGATTTGTCATAAAAACTTACAAAAATGTGAAATCTTTTCTCTAATGTCTTGATGTTAAAGAAAGGATTTTATCACCCTAAGTCTAATCTTTCTCAGGCTTTGGATACATTCACATTGTACATACAGAAATGAATTTCAATTAAATTATTTCAGTTTAGCCTTAAAATGCAGATTGCTGCTCCCAAACTTGTGACATATATACTATAAAAACAAAAGCAGCAGCCATTTTCTTTTGTTGATCCCACACCCTTTTCCCTTTTTAAGCCTTCAGAGTGTACAGTCGATGTCCAAGACGCTTGGCGAACAGCCTCTCCCTTGTCATCCCTGCTTTCCTAGGACTGGCAGATGAGGCAGAGAGGGAGGGGGTTAGAGGTTAATTATAGACAACAGAGAGGTCACAGGGCCTATTATTTTGAGATGGGACTTGCAACGGTCCAATGGGGATGACATTTACGACGAGGGGCCCAGCCCCACCCCTCCATCACCATCCACACCCGCAACCCACCATGTGCACACCATCACTCACATTTATACTGAAGGAGCCGACAGTGGTCTGATAATGAAAAGGCGCTTAGTGCTTGGCACAGGCAGGATGATGAATTGTACCCCTGGCTGTTCTCTGGCTGTGTCAGGGGCCTTCAAGTAGCCCTTGACAACTAATTGAAAGCACCCCATACCCTCCTCTTACTTACTTTTATCACTCTGATTACTGGGGTTAAGTGAGTCTCCCTTGGGACTCTGAGTAGTCCAGCACAGAACCTGCTGAGTCATCTTATTGGTTAAAAAACAAACACCAAAAGCATAAATTAATCACTGTAGCAGCCTGAAGCTGAGGATAGTGAGCTGTAGCCCTGTGAAGAACATTCTCTGCAGACCTGAGGGCTTTCTCTAGATCAAAGATAGCAAATGGAAGTGCATTTTAATATACAGTTTCACTCAGTAGTGTATCAACTGTGAATTAATCGGCAACTGAAAATAGTCCCCAATTAAGGCACTGTGTGATTAACCTTGGCCAAAATAAAAAAAAAATAAAAATAAAAATAATCTATCATCTTTTGTTTGAAAAAGTATTAGTTTTTTTAAATGTACATAGAAAGTAGTATATCAAAAGTATATATATAATTATTATTATCAGATTTTAAACATTTTTGTATTCAATTGAAACCTGTGGCACTGCGTCAAACAGGGCAGTGATCTCAGAATGAAATGAGAGATAGGCTAACACATCTTTGGGCAATGTGTTCCCTATAAAAAAAAGACTAGCTGTAAATCACGGTTATCTTCCTTTAATTCCCTTTTATATACAGTTAGGTGCATAAGTATTCAGACAATGTCACAGTTTTTGTAGTTTTGCCTCTGTACACCACCACAGTGGATTTTGTGTAAAACAATCAAGATGTCATTGAAGTGCAAACTTTCAGCTTTAATTCAAGAGGTTTAACAAAAGGACTATACTGTTTAAGAATTGCAGCCATTTTTATTCACGGTCCCCCATTTTCAGATGCTCAAAAGTAATTGTAGTCAACTTTGATTTTTTTTTTTTTTTTGTAAATTTTTAGTATATGATCAATATAATGTAAGATGTACAAGTGTATTTTTAAATGACACCTACTCAGTTTTTTAGCTTTCCATATTACTTTAACAATCCGGTTACCTGGAGTAACATGTTGACCTCTTATTCCTCAACTTATAGCAGTAGTAAATGTAATAGGGTAATGTAAGTAAGTTTTACATGAAACTACTGGGGCAAGTAGCAACTTAATACATTTTATACACAGTGTAGACCATCACTGTTGACACACATGCAGGGCCATAACCAGGGTTTAGAAATTAGTGAGGTCCAAAACTTTTTCTCTTAATGTATCCTTTTTAAGGTGTAGCACCTGTGGTCCAAACACCAGCAGAAAAGGCTGCACTTACAGTGCTTAACAAATTTATTAGACCACCTGTCATAAAAAACGAGAAAGACCATCCAGCATCACAAAGTGCTTTAATACGGACTCTTTCCTTTTCAGTGAGTTCTCGACGTTTGAACAGGAGTGAGGAATTTCAAACTGAATTCATGTTTTTATACCCCCATTTTTATACTTCTCTGAGAAGTCAGAAATGAATCAAGCATAACATTCAACCACTAAAACAATTTTTTCTGTTCAGGAATGCAAGTAAATAACTGTAATTTGGCACCTTAATAAAAAAAATAATAATGTGCTTTACTATTTTTTTTCTCCTTTTTTGTAAAAGAATAAATTCAAATATTCATGGATAACAACAATAATTAGGGCTTGAGCATACTGGTGGAATAACCATTACAGAGACATAAAAAATGATTTTGGTAATTACCACTACTATTGATTGAGGGCAGCTGTGGCATAAAATTTACATTGGGTGGTGGTCTAATGAATTTGTTAAGTACTGTAGATACACAGCTTCACCCTTTGTATTTTGAACATCTGGACAGGATAGGCAACAAGCAAAACTGCATCTAATAAAATTACAAAAAATATGCCATGTCTGAATAGTGTACTGGAAGTAATAAGAGCCTGATGATGCCATGACAATCCTTCTGCAGAACTGAGACACATGCATTAGTTCAGTGACTGAGCCCATGTTTCCAAATGCATTTTCATTTCTAAAAAGCTATTAGGTCAGACTTATAAAATAAAATGTCCTAGTAAAATGGTGTGAACTCAGCTATCTGCTGTCTGGTCATAAGAATTTTTTTTTGCCATGTGTTTGTTTGACTGTTTTTACCATGCTTGGTCTTTTGTATTTTACCATGTGCGGATTGTTCAGACAAGCCCACAATGTGAAATGTGAGAAGGTTCTGTTATTGCACTGAATCTGAAAAAACTGTAACTAGTGTCATTTCAGAAGAATCTTAAAATGAGAAGTTGTACAAGTATTACTACTCTTAAAATAAGGAAAATGATCTTGTTCCTCTGCTGTAATGTTGTACAAACCGCTGTTGTAGCTTGTTACTAGTTAAATCAAACTCAATATCAGCAGGAATATCTCATTAAGACAGGGTTAGAAATGTTTTCTTAAAATAAGATTACTTTTCCAATGGAAAACATGCTTAACACGATTCTTTTTCTTTTTAAACAATAAATAATAGAAATTTTCCAGAATCAAGATTTTTTTTTTTAACTTTCTTGAAAAAGTGCCGAACATCCCTGCACATTAAAACACAGATTTTTTTTAGTCAAGCTGGTTTTTGTTGAAATCTAACCTGTAGTACAAGTAAAAATAATAATGAAGGGAAAGTGGAATAACCTGAAAGGGACGTGACAAATCATCAACTTATCTCACATAATCTCAGTTTGTTGCACAACTTTAAAAATGGCATGAGGGTCAATTTAATGGGAGAAGCAGTCACAGCTTGTCAACTCTTAAAAGTAACAATGCTGTTCCTGCCATATTTGGATGGCAGAGCTGGATGAACTTGATTTCTCCCTCACCATTATTGTCCAAGGAAATGATAACCTGCCAAGCTGGTCATATTTCCTGGTGTGCACTCAGTTTTTTTGGGGGTTTTTTTGTCATGGGGCAACCTCAGGAGGGACAGAGTTGCTGTGCTCCATGCCCCTGGCCATTAAGATTGAGATGTAGGTTAATTTCTCAGGGTAGATGGCTTATGAATGGATGCAAATATATAAGTATACAGAATTTAAAAAAAAAAAAAAAAAAATCTGTGTATCTAGTAAAAACAGTGTAATAAGTGGCTCTGCAGGATCCAAGAAATTAACTGTCCAAATCTGTAACATATTCATATTTATGTTTCCACTGGACATTTAGAGCTGCAAGTTTTAATCCATTTTAACTGATATTTGATTAAAATGAGTTGGGGTAGATTATGACTAAAATGTGATATGTTGTGATAAAAAAAAAAGGGAGATTGGAAGCTTCACAGTGCAAGAAGACAAAAAATAAATTATTTTTTCCCAACAAATTTAAATAAAATTACATGACAATATTCAATAATAGTAAAGAAAGAAAAGAATTTCATTGATTGCTCATGGTGTGAGGTCGGCCAGTATCACTACAATAGTTGGTTGGTTGAATGGTACAAGAGAGACTTTCGTATTACCTTAGGAACAAGGAATTTTATATGGCTGAAAAATTGCCACAAGAATCAAAATTTTTTCCTTCGTCTGAAAAAGATAGAGAACACAAGCTAAACACCTGAAACTTTCTTCCAATGGGATTATACTAGGAGCCATTCTGGTGAGTTCAGAGGCCACACTAATCTTTGAGCCTGGCTGTCATTCATGTCAACTACATACTGTATCTGTGACGCATATCTGTGTGAAAGTCTTTTTGTAGTCCCCCTCAGTGGAGAGGACACCCATCTTTAAAATCTTGTACACCTGTGAAATTCTGTGATTGTCTCTTGCGTGTTTTGCTCTAGTGTTTAAGATAGAAGACAGACAAACAGGCAGACATATAAACACTTGCTGGAGCACTCAAAATTTAATGAAAACCTAAGATGAGGAGGCGTAATTAGAAGGAATTTTTAATATACAGTATACTTGTGCCATGACACACCTGAGAGACTCTGGCTGACTGGTTATTTGAGTGGTTCTAATTAGCTGTTACTTTCTAGCTGACATAAGTGACTAAGCTTTATATTTGCTGCTCAGTCAAGCATTTGAAGTGAAATGTCTGTTGTTTTATTATTTTTTTTAACTCAGAACAATTATTCATCACTTCTATGTTGATGTTTTTTTTTCTTTTTGACTTGCACCAAAACCTTGGACTGCCTTTTTAGTATTGTGTATATAATTTCAAGGCAGTAATAGGATGTAAAATAATATGCAGCATGCAGTTCTTTGAGAAAACACTGCATATAGTAAAAACTCCATTGTATACCAGTCTTTCATAATGCCTTGATAGTATTCACCTTCAGTTAAAGTGTACTATATACTGCATTCACATTTATATTACACGACACATTTTGTGTCATATCCATTCGTTCTAAGGGTTTCTTGACATTATGTCTTATTGCACAAAGAATAAGGTGAATTAGAATATCAAAGACAGTAATAGTTATAGTAGTCAGATGTGTAGTGGTAACAGAGTCCAAAGTCATGGTGCAGAGGAGCTGAAAGCTCTGACACCCATGTTGCTGAGTCAAAATGAAGGGACAGGCAGCATAGCAGTTCAGAAGGATTTTAATAGATGGGAAGAGGTGTACTGATGAACAATCTGTGAAAGGTATTGGGGTGCCAGATTATGGATGGCTTTAAAGCTAAGCAGTAGAATTCTTGTAATGAATCCATTGTTGAAAGGAAGCCTGTAGAGCTGGATAAGGAGTGGTGTGATGTGGTCAGACTTGGTGTAGGTGATGATCCTAGTAGCACATTTTTGAATATTTTTGAGCTAATGGAGAAGTTTATTGGGAAAACCACTGAGAATGGCATTCCAGTAATCAGTGAGGGAAGGAAAGTGACCAGAGTTAGGGACTTGAGTGCTGTGCTGAGAGAGAAGACATAGTCTGAAAATACTGCGTAAGTGAAAATAGCCACATGAAGGAAATGTTGATGTGAGGGCTAAAAGAAAATATAATGTTGAATATAACACCTGTTCTTCTTCTTCTTTCAGCTGCTCCCTTTAGGGGTCACCACAGTGGATCATCTGTCTCCATCTCACCCTATCCCTAGAATCCGCTTCTGTCACACCAATCCTCTGCATGTCCTCCTTCACTACATCCATGAACATTCCTTGTGGTCTTCCTCTTTTCCTCCTGCCTGTCAGCTCCATATTCAGCATCCTTTATCCAATATATCCACTATCCCTCCACTGCACATGTCCAAACCATCTCACCCTTGCCTCTCTAACTTTGTCTCCAAACCGCTGAACCTGAGCTGTCCCTCTGACATACTCATTTCTAATCCTGTTCATTCTGGTCACTACCAATCATCTCCAAACCATACATCATAGCAGGCTGCATTAACATCTTGTAAACCTTCCCTTTCACTCTTGCTGCTATCCTTCTGTCACAAATCACCCCTGACACTTGTCTCCATCCACTCCACCCTGCATGCACTCTCTTCTTCACCTCTCTTGTGCACTGCCCATTGCTTTGAATGGTTGACCCCACGTACTTAAACCCATCCACCTTTGCTGCCTCTGTACCTTGCAGCTTTGCTGTTACACCTATCTCACACACATGTATTCTGTCTTGCTTCTACTGACTTTCATTCCTCTTCTCTCAAAGGATACCTCCACCTCTCCAGGCTCTCTTCCACCTTCACTACAGATCACAATGCCGTCTGCGAACATCAACATAGTCCACGGAGACTCCTCCCTGACCTCATCTGTTAACCTGTCCATCACCACTGCAAACAAGAAGTGGCTCAGAGCCGATCACTGATGTAACCCCACCCCCACCTTGAACCCATCTGTTACTCCTACCGCACACCTCATCGCTGTCTCACTGTCCTTGTACATGTCGTGCACCACCCTCACATACTTCTCTGCCACACCTGACTTCCTCATACAGTTCCACAGTTCCTCCCTTGGCACCCTATTATATGCTTTCTCTAAAAATAACTGTTGAATATGACACCAAGACTTATAAACAACAGACAATTATCAAAAAACAAAACAAAACAAAAAAACCCCTGAAGACTTCTGAGGATTTCATAAACTGATGAGATAAAAATCTATTTCCACTGAGTTTTAGACCAAAGACACTTAGTGAGGCCAGATGGGACAAAGTGGTGTTTGGCTTTGTGGAGCTATAAAGCTGGCTGTCACTGAGGTAGCAGTGAAAATGTATTTAATAATGGCAGAGAATATTTGGAAGGGGAAGGAGATTTACAGTATAATAAATTTGAATAACCACCTCACGCCTTGTGTGGCTTTACTAATCAGTAAAGCTGTGATTTATATCCGTGTTTCCATTTTGCCCATTAATGAGACCCTCAACGTCATTCCAGTTGAGGGTCTCAAGATGGAGGATGTCATTTGAAGTACAGATTGTGAAGCCCCTTGGGGCAAATTGAATGATGCAAAATTATAAATTGATGCAAAGAAACTACACATGCTTAAATATAGATCTTTCATCTTCAACCTAATAGCTCAGACAATCTACAGTCACTGCAGTTTTAAGCTGGGCACCCAAGACTTGGTGCTGAAGGTGTTTTCTCCGTAAATGAAGATGAGACAATTATTTTGGCCTTTGACATTTTGGATATACAGTGCTTGACAAATGTATTAGCCCACCTGCCATAAAAGCGAGAAAGACCATCCAGCATCACAAAGTGCTTTAATGCGGACTCTTTCCTTTTCAGTGAGTTCTCGACATTTTACCATTTTGAACATTTTGAGTGAGGAATTTCAAACTGAATTCATATTTTTATGCCCAAATTTGAGGCAGCACACTGGAATTCTCTGAGAAGTCAGAAATTTAATCGAGCAAAACATTCAACCACTAAAACAAATTTTTCTGTTCAGGAATGCAAGTAAATAACTGTAATTTGGCATCTTAATCAAAAAATAAATAATAATGGGCTTTGGTGGAATATTTGGTGGAATAACCCTGATTTGCAATCACAGCTTTCATGCGTCTTGGCATGCTCTCCACCAGTCTTTCACATTGCTGTTGGGTGACTTTATGCCATTCCTGGTGCAAGAATTCAAGCAGCTCAGCTTTGTTTGATGGCTTGTGACCATCCATCTTCCTCTTGATCACATTCCAGAGGTTTTCAATGGGGTTCAGGTCAGGAGATTGGGCTGGCCATGACAAGGTCTTGATCTGGTGGTTCGGTGGCTGGGCCTAAAAATACCCACCCCTTGACAATGTTCTGAGACACATCCTTCTGCCAGCTACCTGATCCATTTGAGTCTACTTTCTGGCTCATCTTTGCCAGTCCCATTTCTTTCTCCTTGAGCA
>VUQI01034893.1:0-21553 GCA_015106735.1 Paratilapia polleni
GACACATTTTAGGCTGGCTTTTGAGCTGTCAGTGAACAGCCTTTGTTAATTTAGTAAAATTTGTTATCACAACTTCCCTGATGAGGCTTTGATGGACATGTTCATTGAGACTTTGGCTCTCTACAAGACTGTGAGTCACCTGCTTTCACAAAGTTCTGTGTTTATATTGTAATATCCAGACTGATTTTCCTAAATCTTGCCTCTGGCATCTGCCCTAAATACAATAATACTTAAAAAGGCTAAAACTGACACTGAAACTAATAAAACTACACTAAAACTAAACATTTTCAAACAATAAAAACTAAACTGAAACGAGCAAACCTACTCTGGGAACTAACTGAAACTAAACTGAATTAAGAACAAAAGTCAAAACGAAATAAAAATAAAAACGAATAAGAAAATTTAAAACTATAATAACTCTGCCTAATATCACAACAGCAGGGTCAAGTTTATGTTGAACAGGTTTAAATGGAGGAGATTAGGTAGTCCTAGTTCATTTCACAAAGTCAGAGACACAAGCTTTGGAAGTTAAAATGACTCAGAGGTGAACAAAGAGTCCTTTTGATGTTGCCTTATATATGTAAATCACTCTGAGGCAGTTTCACTTCTGCTTAAACACTTGACTTCCATGTGTGAGTCTTGGGTATTTTGTCTGACCTAACTTCATATTAGATATTTACCCCTTTACCATGTCTGTCACTTCTTGCCATTGCTATTGATCCTATTTAAAAGACTTCTTTCAGCTTTCTCTGCAACCTAGACAACAACCAAAGAGCAAATGTTTGAGTTCCAGGCACTGCGTTTCTGTCTGAAATCATCTTGTAAATTGGGCACTCACATTGTGTTGTACAAGCTGGTCTGTCCCGCTGTGGGAGCTGATTTTACAGAGTGACATCATGGACTTTCTAAAATGCTGTCTGTCCAAGAACTATTCTGCAATGCTTTGTGATGTTTCATCACTGCACGATGACCCGCTTTAGTGATTAGCCACAGACAATTCAGCCTCTTGGCAAGAGACAGAGGAACAAATCAAAAAAGAAACATAAACTTGGTCCCATTTTGCACTTTCTGACATTATATTTTATTTTCTCTCATCTTATATAATGATATCAGAGTCAGAAGATTATTGTTCTTATTAAGACCACTGCCACTACCAGTGGAAAATCTAAAACATTGTGTTCAATGTCGTAACATGAAGCACGTAACATAAATCATTGAACATATTCTTATTTGGTTTATAGCTTTAAGTACAGTGATGAGTTTCATCATTCTTAGCAGAATGAGGAAAGTGGGGAACTTGAAAGAATATTTCCAAACATCAAACCCAGGTAAACTTTGAATTTTTCATTTTTGTTCAATTACAGTCCAGTGAAAATATAGCAGATGCTATACTTTATTCATATTTTATTTCTCAATATCAAGGTCTAAATGCATTTTCAAATCCACACAGCTGGAGATACAATTCTGGGGGACAAATAATTGGCCTAAAAGTAGTTAAATCAACCTGAAAATATTCAAATCAGCTGGCAAAATACCCACCTTTTATATTGTCATATATGTTTTAAGGAAACATATAGTCTATACTATACTACACTACACTACTCTACTTAAAACTATATACACTTAATGGCCACTTTATTAGATACACCTTGCTAGTACTGAGTTGGACCCCCTTTTGCCTTCAGAACTGCCTTAATTCTTAGTGGCACAGATTCAACAAGGTGCTGGAAATATTCCTCAGAGATTTTGGTCCATATTGACATGATAGCATCACACAGTTGCTGCAGATTTATTAACTGCACATTCATGATGTGAATCTCTGGTACCACCACATCCTAGAGGGGCTCTATTGGATTGAGATCTGGCCATTTGAGTACATTGAACTCACTGTCATGTTCAAGAAACCAGTTTGAGATGATTTGAGGTTTGTGACATGGAGCATTATCGTCCTGGAAGCAGCCATCAGAAAACAGGTACACTGTGGTCATAAAATGGATGTACATGGTCAGGTAGGCTGTGGCGTTTGGACAATGCTCAGTTTGGACTAAGTGGCCCAAAGTGTGCCAAGAAGATATCCACTACACCATTACACCACTGCTACCAGCCTGGACCATTGATACAAGGCAGGATGGATCCGTGCTTTCATGTTGTTTATGTCAAATTCTGACCCTACCATCTGAATGTCGCAGCAGAAAACGATACTCATCAGACCAGGCAACTTTTTTCCAATCTTCTGTTGTCCAGTTTTGGTGAACCCCTGTGAGCTGTAGCCAATAAGAATGGTCTTCTGCTGCTGTAGCCCATCTGCTTTAAGGTTCTATGTGTTGTGCATTCAGAGATGCTCTTCTGAGCTTCTCTTCATTGGCTACCAGTTAAATCCAGAATTGAATTTAAAATCCTTCTCCTCACATACAAAGTCTTAAAAAATCAGCCCTAAAATATAAAGCGCCTTGAGGCAACTGTTGTTGTGATTTGGCACTATATAAATAAAACTGAATTGAATTGAACTGAATTGAATTGAATACCTTGGTTGTATTGAGTGGTTATTTAAATTACTGTTGCCTTCCTATCAGCTTGAAGCAGTCTGGCCTTTCTCCTCTGATCTCTGACATCAACAAGGCATTTTCTCCCAGAGAACTGCCACTCACTGGATATTTTCTCTTTCTTGGACCATTCTCTGTAAACCGTAGAGATGGTTTTGCAGGAAAATCTCAGTAGATCAGCAGTTTGTGACATACTCAGACCAGCCCATCTGGCACCAACAACCATGCCATGTTCAGAGTAACTTTAATCACCTTTCTTCCTCATTCTGATGTTCGGTTTGAACTTTGAACTGCTGTCTTGACCATGTCTACATGCCTGAATGCATTGAGTTTCTGCCATATGATTGGCTGATTAGATATTTGTGTAAATGTGGAGTTGAACAGGTGTACCTAATAAAGTGGCTGGACAGTGTATACTAGTTTTCTAAGCTCCCCAGATTCCAACACAAATTTCAGCCAACATGACCTCAGTGACAAGTACAATCCTGAGGAAAAATGAGACTTCCAAGATGAACAACAGCATCAGTGGGCAAGTGCCTCATGTCATCATCTGTTTGCAGTCAAAGCATGCTAGTGTCTGTAGTAATTATGACTGGAGTAAAGGAGGAAATAAGGTGACATTATTACTGAGTGACTAGTCTGAATAATGAGGGATTTGCTGTTTATAGATGGATGGTGCAAAAGACCATTATTATTGCTGGTTATTAGTCTAACCATTATGATGAATGCATCCTAACATTAAATAAATAATCATTTTAAGCCAAAACCCCTGCCTTAACCCAAATCATGGTCAATCCCTAAACCGAAATCATAAAACAGAGATATTTTTTTAACACTAAACTGTGATTATTGATAGGAGCATCAGATTAGTATGCATTTACATACAAATTAGCTCATAAAAAATGATATGTTTTAACCTTTTAATTTAAATAACTTATTGAATAATAATGATGCATACTTATTTTTAGCTGATAGGACTTGCAATAAAACAGTATGTAGGCACCTTAGTTGTAATATTACTAGAGCACTTTAGGGGACGTGATCAGCCACATGGAACTAAAAAAAAAAAAAGGCTGATTCATTCTTTCAGGTGTGGTATGTGTGCTTCTAAATCCACAAAATAAACAAACACTGAGGTTCCAGGCAGGTGTTGCAGGTATGTGTGTGAAAGTGAAACAAGGGATTTTCCCAGTGGTACTGGACAGGTTGAGTGGTGTGAAAACAGGCTGTGAATGGCAGCAACAGACTCACAACCCTTAGGTGTTTTTCAGAGCTCTGAACACTGGGAATGTAGTTAGACAAAGCTGATGCAATAGGATGATATTTGTGACAGCACACACAAAATAGAACAAGGACATGGTTTGGATGCACAATGTCAATGCACAGAGACAAGTGTTCAAAGCAGCAGTCTGTGTGGTTACTGAAGCAGCAGGAATAAAACCAGGCATTATATAAGCGAGGGTTGGAAAAATGGTTGTATGAATCAGGCCTCAATGATGAAGAAAATATTGATGCAGAGTCCTCTGTCCACCTCAAAATAATGAGTGAAAATACCGATACTTACTTTTACCACAATAAAATAATTCATTACCCCCACAAGAGTTTCTTTCCTCTAAAGCAGTATACCATGGGTTAACTAGACAGAGTGGGCAATAATGCTTAATGGAGCTACTAACTATAAATTAATTACATCAGGGACTGAAGTCTGAATATTTACATTAAAACGTAGGGGAAACTAACACGAATGCTAATATGAATTAATAATTAAAAATTGTTAATAGATTGAAGCTTGTAATAGCTGTCAGCCGCGCAAAACCTGCTTGAATTTCATACTGTCATATGATATTATCAAGATAATAAACTGGCCATGCCTGCACCCATCTGCTTTGTGCTCAGTGGGAAAGGCCACTTTGAAGTTCAATTGTCATGGTTGTTACAAAGTGTCTAGTGTTTGTGTGTTGAAGAGCACAAACATGAGCAACAGAGACAAGAGCTGCTTTGTTGTCTTATCAACAGCCTTTTCAAGAGGAGCTTAGAGATGATCACGTAGTGGAATAAAGTGGACATAACTACGTGCTTCACCTTCACGTTTTACAATAAATGGCGAAAAGATAAACTGAGTATTTATGAGAAAGAGGAAGGAACTAAAAAAGTTTCTACTGAGGTAACCAACACCATATGCAACACTTTTTTTTTTCATTAAGAGGTGCAACAGCTACGAAAATTTTCCACTATCTTCTTCTCAGTTCTGCTGGAGAACTAAAGAAACTTTATGATCTGTCAGTGGCTCAATTAATACTCAGATACTTTACTCAAGTATGGCATAGCTTAAAGCATTTAATATCCTGCTTCCATGAAGAGCAACATTTTATCTTCATACAGTAGGTTGAATGTTTTTGTTTGTTTGAAGTTCTTTTTGGTGGAAATAATAAGTTATAGACATCTGAAATTGAACAGGGGGTCCATCTACTGTAGACACTTCCTTTTTTGCAAGAAGTCCACATAGTTTTTCATCCCTCTATTTTCTTCCTCTTATTCCAATTCAGGGTCGGTGGAGGGACTGGAGCCTATCACAGCTGTAATGGGAGAGAGGTGGGGTACACAGTGAACAGGTTGCCAATCTGTTGCATGGCTACCACAGAGAGGCAGACCAGTTAACCTAACATGCATGTCTTTGGACTGCTGGAGGAAGTACCCACAGATATCCCACACAGGCACAGGGAGGACGCGCAAACTCCAAGTCAGCTGATGGATTTGAATCCAGGACCTTCTTGCTGTGAGGCGACAGTGCTAAACACCCAACCACCACTGTGCCACCGCCAGATAGCTGCGTCTATCTTTAACAAATTATCTATTGTAGTCATGGGATAACTGTTACTATGTAAAATATTTAACTGGAAAGTAACCTCCCTGAAGTGTAATGTGGCAGACAGAACAGAAGTACTTAAGTGAAGTACTGTAAATATTGTACCATTCGTCTACCATTGGTTATACTGAATATGTAATTGATGTGTTGCATTCCATTGATGTGGTTTATAATGGACAATTGACTGTACATGAGTCAAATTATTTTCAGGAACCTGAACACAGTAGAAAGAGCAAAGCTTCACACTGTTAAATTCAGAGTTTATCTGATCAACATGTTTCACTCACAGGCTCAGCTGCCTCTTCTGAGTACATTTGTTTTGGTCCAGATTTGAAGAGACTAACAATATCCTAAAACAAGAGTACTTTAGATGTGACACATAAAAAATGATGAATGCTGGTAAAATCTGCTTCCATGTTAAAACCTATAAGACCTCGGATCATTTGAAATAAATGAATTAATTATGGTACATCAAGTAGATATTTCAACAATGAGGAGATTGCTGCTCTGTGCTTCATGGACTTGAGCATCCCAGAAGCTTCCTCACTAATCCCTCTGTTAATACCCAGAGCATGAACCTATAAGCTTCCTTATGTTTGTAGCAGGCAGGGGAAAAAATAACAACATAATTCTCCCATCTCAGCAGAAGAGTTCAGTGGCTGTTAGCTAGCATATTGCTATTTGAAGAGTGACTTTGGGTCCAACATAGCTGGACTTATTTAATTCCCAGTGATACAGTAATGAAATAAAGCTTGCTGTGTTGAAAAGATAATCCATTTGGCTGGCAACCTTATCAAGGATGAACCGAGTATAATGAATAACTGTGTAAAAATAGACAACACTAGAGAAGTCAAGGCAAAATAAATAGATTTTCAGTCCCTAGCTATCCCACCCAGACCAACTAATCACTTTTATAATCATCACATCAGTTCTTTTTACACAGAAATACCAAGAGGAAACTCACCTGTAGTCCCATTACAAAGTGCTGTCCAGTTTACACTCATTGCCAAACATGTGCAATTAATGTTTCAGCCAATATGTCCTTTGTGTAAGTCTCTTCAACACAGAAGTCAATATTAACTTTCAGTATAACTTATGATCACTGTGACCTTCTCTTCATTGGGAACAAGGCCAAGTCACACACCTGTAAAATGAATGCAGTCATGGGTGTTTATTGGATTATCTGCTGTTGCTGGTAACTCACAGAGTGGTAGTACAAGAAAAGCTGATATGAAGGCTGCTGCATGCATGGTTGTGTTTTTACAGTGGTTAGAGATCACAGACACCTATGTTTGTGGTTTTGAAGCAGTAATTGTCTAATATCATTAGCAACTCATCATGAGCCTGAAAGTGATAAATATGCACAACAGGAAATGGCTTGTTGATTATTTGCAGGGCTTCAAGAAATGGTCTCTTTATGTCACCTTTATCGGAAAACCAGCCAGCATTATTTATCTGCTTTTTATGTACAGTACAATTAGATCCTTGATTACTCTAGTTCTGGCTTCCATACAAAATCTGTTGCAGTTACTCAGCTTTGATCCAAGGTCTTGAATACAAAATACTTTTAGTCACTTCACTTAAATTAAAGAGAGTTTAGTTGTGAAAAAACAAAATGAGTTAAATATACTGAATTGGATGGCCTGGGTGTTGAAAAGTTGCCGATCCTCAGACCAGAAGCTTGGATCACAGAGATTAAAAAAAAAAAAAGTCTTCAAAGATCAAAAAGCATAGCACTTAAAATGCATCTCATTATAGGGGCAGATGAGAGTTGAATCAATGGTTTTGTCAAACAGCGGGTGATTGGCAAGATGAAAGGAACCTCCGATTGGACCAAAGCCACAAGATCGAGGCATTACACTTATCCTTGGAGGTCGACGAAACTTGAAAGTCACTACTCTTCTAGATCAGAGTGTGAAAATTACTCCGTAAGAGCAGAGAATACACCTCTTCACTGTCTTTGCAGTGTAATACAAAAGAAAGCAGGAAAGCAGCTGTGCTTCCATGTTAAGATGAGATGAAATTTTAATGATCGCCATGGGGAACATTAGTCACATTTGGGAGCATTTAGATGAGAAGTCAGCTGGTGATGACCTCACACCAGCACTTTTCTGTAAAATGAGTGGCTCTAATACCAATAATTGCTCTGCCTGATTTTGCTTCTTAAAGGAGATTACAAAAAGGTGAGTGTATTAAAAAAAAGTGTCATTATTGAAAAGAATTTAGCATATAATTGAGGAAGACCTTCCTCAGTGGCAGGAACCACCACTAATAATGCAAACTACTATATAGTTATATTGTAAGTGGTTACAAAACTCAGACACAGTGAATTGGTATTACTGAAGAAATTTCATCATAATTTTAAGGATGATTAATGTAATAGATACCCATTAATGATTTTCCTTGTTTTCTGTCATATTTATACTGTTACAATGGTGGGTCCTTACATTAAACAGTGTATGTACAAGTACAAGACTGCTCTAAACACTCTGTCTCAGACCTCTTTGGTTTAATATGATGTCTGTGGCTCTACCTAATATGGTAAAGCAAAGAATCCCAACCCACCTCCTGCTCAAACCTTCTGTTTGTGAGGGGCAGCCAATCAAGAGAAAGCTGGCTTAGATCCCAGTCACACAGGCTAGTCAGCCACCATCTGGCAATCACCAGTTGCTAGTATGGATTCTGTGACTGGTTAACGAGTGTTTGTTGGAGGTTGCTAGCATGAAATTGGTAGCAAAGAGGTATAAGGTGATGAACCGAAAACCTCCTTCCGATTGCTTTGGTCACCAGTAGGTTGCTGCAGTTGCCTGGAAGATGTGGACTTGTCTGCAAACACTCACAAACTATTCGCTAAGCACCAGAAAAGGAGAGCGTTCGCTTTCATTGTAAGGCACAACTTTTACTTTCAAGGTGAATGGTCTCTGTTTCCAGTTTGCTTGCATTTTTTTAAGTGTCACTACAGCCCAGAGAGTAAATGGCGAGTGTCTGCAGACTAGTTGGTGTCTTCCAGGAGGTTTTTGGTGCAGCACCCTCTTTGCGACCAGCAACCACTCGCCAACTGCTTGGAGAATACACATTTTTCCCTAGCGACCAGAGGTTACCAGGGTCTCTAGGCCTGTGTGACTGAGGCCTTACATAGAGGAGTAAGGAGGCTAAAATGATTTGTTTCTAACAGAAGCCTGAACTGAAAGGCTGCATAAAGGCTTAGTAAAAGATAAACTGGGATCATTTTTAACTGTGAATGAATGCTACTCTAGTAGAACCCAAGAATGAAAATATGGTGTTGGAAATTAGCATAATAGGTCCCCTTCTCTCAAAATTTGGTTTAAAATCATGTGAATATCTCCAAGACATTAAATATTCAAGACAAAATCAGCAACAACCCGTGATTCAGTTTTAATAATCTCTTTGATCAGCACTAAGCAGTTTGATTAGAATTTATTGACATCACACATTAATTCAAATGTTTCAGAGCTCTGATTGGTGCACAGGATGTGTGACATCACTTTTTTTTTTTCATCTGAGCTCCACAAACCTTCAAACAGTGAACAAATCAAAATACAAAGAAAGGACAAACCTTTCATGTGAAAAAACTAAGGATGGTCATGATTTTTGAATATTCAAATTTTCATTAATTTATTAAAAAAATTATTATTTTCTGCGACTATTTTTCTGACTTATTTTTTTTCCTTGTTTTTGCCAGCATCTGTTAGTATACAATGCACTGCTACCACCAGAAAGTGGTGGTAATACACCTACATGTAATTAAACACCAAAAAGTAGATGAAGAAAGCACTATGAACTACCAGGTTTTGTAAGGTAAGTATGTGTGGCTCTGTGAGATTAAATGCTGCTGTATAAACAGGAGAAACACGCAGAGCCAAAGACCACTGGCACCATCAAAAAGTCTTACTCCTTTAACAAATATACAAAAATGAGGTCCAGTACAAACTCCCCCTGGTAAAGCTAGCATGTCACAGGTGTGCCACAACTATGTGCAGTCATTTGGGAGCCATTTGGGGTGGGAGTGGATCTTCGAAGAATAGTCAGTAGTTTCTAGTGAAAATGGAAAAGCATTTTCCCTGAAAGTAACAACATCTATTTTCACTTAAGCAGAAAATTTAACATTCATTAGAAAATGTATTTTCAGGGCGTTTAACATTGAAATATTGATTAGAGCAGCTTTACATAAATGGACTAATGGCTCCTAATTAAAGCATCCACATGGAAAATGCACTGCCATGCTAAATAAATAACTATTTCACCCCTTATACATATTACATATTGTGCAGTAAAAGAAATTAGGCTTTGAGTCCTTTAACCATGCCACTACAAAATTTAAGATAAATAAAACATAATGTATATTACAGTGTTTTTAGTTTTTAAGTGCTCCCTACTCAGCTTATTCTTTGAAGGCTGATAGGACAACAGAACTTTTTGTAGGTCAGAAAAATGTCACTTCCCTGAGACCTTCAACATACATTACAAAACAATGTCCTTATCAAAAGCTGTTCAATTATATATGATAGAGAGCAATTTTATAAACGTGAAACCTGCCAAAAAATTGTAAATGTCACTGTTAACTCCCCCAAAGGCCTTTTTAATGTGAGGTCACATGGTAGCGCAGTGGCATTTTGAGGGGCAGAGATATTACAAGACTCCCTGGGCCGCCACTTTTTTCAACACAAAGTCGAGGCAAAATAAGCAGGAATATATTCGTACTCACAACATCTGCAACCACTGCTGATTTTCAGTGTTTTTCTGATTAATCATTTAGTCTTAAATGCCAGAAATAATAACAAAAGCCCGTCATTGTTTGCAGAAGTCATGTCTATGATTAACTTAGTCTGGGAAAAACTAATTATTGAAAATGAAAACCAAGAGCATTTTGACGTAAGTCCAAAGCAATCAATAGAGTCCAAAATTAAGCTTTTAAAATTTCAACTAATTATTTCAATAATATTTTCCCCCATACCACCCACACTACACCTGTATATTGATTGGTGTTGTGCATGCACTTATCTTAGTGCTTGCTAGTTTGTTCTTTTGGTGGTCTGTTTTGTTTTTTTTTTTTGTTTGTTTTGTTCTGGAACCAATTTTGCTGTTTTCTTGTAGGCCAAGAATAAAACATGGAGTTGGAAATTACCATCATACTGTATTTCCACTTTAAAATATGTCACAATTCAGGTTAAAATTTCTCTGTGGTGTTAAATATTCAGGACAAATGCAGCAAATATCAGTGATATTTTTTAAGTAAGTTTTGATAATCTGCTTCACATGGATGACAACTGTTCTGAAGCTGGTATGGTATGCCCAGAGATGCAGATGAAGACTGGTTAAGGCCTGGTCAGTTAGAATCTCAGTGTCTTTGGTAGAGAGGAAAGCTGGTAAGTTCTAGAGCAGGTTAGTATTGAAAAATGTCAATTTCTAACTTAGCATGTAGTGGCATTTGCTGGCCTTTCACTGTGTAATGTGTGAAGGTATATGGTTAGTGATTTGATTTGCTGTAGTTTCTGCTATAGGCTGCCGTTGTGTTACCTGATTAGCCTAACAGTTTGAGTAGACAGTGCAAGCTCATGCTTTGTCTTTGTGTTTGAGTAGTGACATGCTGTTTGCAGGGACTACTACTTCTGTGTAGCCTACCCTACTTTTTTCCTAGTGGGGTAAGATTAGCAGTTTTCAGTGTGTGAGTTGTACTGAACTGGAGAGTAATTGCTACTGGGATCACCCTGGTGTTATGTCCTTCTTTGTGTTGAGGCCCTTGGAGCCAGCTGTAACACGCTATTAAACTCTGTTTCCATGCAATGTATTTCATCTCTGACGTATCCTGTGGTGCATATCAAACAACAGGCAAGATGTAAGCTAATTTAAAAGTTGATACAGTATTGATTTCTCTTCATTATAACCAGTAGCCATGTTTCATCAGTATCTCACTCTGGAAAAAAAAAAAAAAAAAATTGCTGCCCTACCCCACTTTAAACTGTTTCATGTTTTCTGTATTTTCACTTATTATTTGATAGTAACATTTTTCCACCACTTTTTTTTTCCACTCAGCACTTCCACAGAACCCATCAAGCACCAGATATTCATGGACCTTTTTCTTTTGGTCTAATTCTAGTCAACCAGTCGTGGCCTGCAAAAACAAGTCCCCTTAACATCTGAATTCAGCTGAAAAATGAAAGGTGAAAAATCTTTTGAGGCTATTATGAAGACTTGAATTTAACCTCATTTCAACCATTCACCAACTGACGCATACCCACTGAGAAATGTTCATTTGATTAGAGTCCTAAAAGATGAATAAATAGTAATCAAGACTAAAAACCTATATCTCTGGGGTCGATTTTTAAAAGAAAAGCCCCTCACTTCACTAAAATAGACCATTTGAGCTACTTCTTTCTGACTGGATGCCACTCAGAAACAAAACATTTAAGCGTGTGGGTGGGGCTGTTGTACTCACAGCAGCAGCTGTGCTCCTAAGATGGAAAAAAAAAACTGGCCAAAACTGAGAGAGAAGACTGAAGCCTGAACTTTTGACCTCATTTGAAATTTGGCTATGTTTAATAAAAGCCTCCACAATTTTAACAGTGTATATATGACAGAAATGAAATGTTATCATACACTAATTCTTACTGCTGGGTATAAACATTTTATTAATTCTAATTATTCATTTGTTATTCACATGTATAAATCAGTAATGAAAAGAATTACATTAACAAATGTTGTGTTTCAATACAAAGTGTTTACTGCCTTGATTTTGTTCTATTTTAGGAAAATACTTTGAATAATGTTATCGTTAATATTTTATTTTTTATATTTTTTTTTTAAAACCCAAAGTCCTTTGAGATTATAACTGTGACTAAGGGCTTTGCTAACAAATCTCCCTCGATTTACTGCATACTGCAGTCAGAAATTTGTAATGACTTGCTAGAACAGAGATAAATTTATTACAGTTGACTAATCTGTCAGTCAAGACCATTCTCAGTTCTTACTGTGGGTGTAAAAGATATATTTAGAGTTTAAAAGTAGTCATTGCTGCTGCTGAGCCCAAATAAGTAGGGCAACACATCCATATCAAATAACACACATGCTGTTTTTAACAAGAATGCACAGATACACATAAGAGCCTGACTATTATCGGAAAACATGGCATGCTGTGAAAGTCTAGAGTACATGGAGCAGAATTAGTATGAACATTAGAACAGTGGCGTCATTAGGCTTGTGTGTTCAATAGTCTTTATTGTACCCTGCAGCACGTGAACTGATAAAGCAGCATATCGCACAGTGCAGCTGTGAAACACCTTGCCTTGAGTACATACACTATAACTTTGTGAAGACTCTTTGATAAGAAGATATGGGCGATCCCTACTGCTTCTGTACCAGTCAGGCATCAGTAAACACCTACAGAAACAAAGTTCAAGACTATCTGGCATTTGGGTCACATTGAAGGCGTGTTTTTGATTGCGTTTGCTATTTTATGCTTCACAGTCACAAGAAAGTAGGCCAGTGGCATAAACCAATCCAGGAGAATGAGATCTATTCAGCTGGTAGCATGCAAACATAGTCAGGCTAATAACCAAGGGAAGCCTCTGTTCTGCAGGGTATTTAAAGCTCCACTGGCAGCCTTGTGATTAAAGGTATGTGGGTCTTCACTTTGGGTGCTTGAGGAACACATTCTCACTCCCAAATCGTCGCATACCAAGTCATGGTCAGGACTTCTTTGTGTCATTTCAAAGCACTGAGTACTACCTTAGCATCATTTCTGAAAACTACTACAAAAGACTATAAAGTCTCTGGACTTTCACCTAGAAGACAGGAGTTTGCCTACCAAGTGCTGAACCACTATTCTTAGAGTGTGTTAAGTATGTGACAAGTTGGAAATGAGACCTCTCTGCTGTATTTAATCAAGCCCCTGTTGCAGCACAGGCTTACTGCACCCTACCTCACAGTGGCATTCAAAGGAGTTGGACTTGACTGAACTGTTAGAAAAAAAGCAAAGTTTCAGAGTTCTATTTTTACACCTCCTCCCATAATAAACTGTGCAATGTGAAGAACAGCAGAAAGTAAAACAAAACTTCTGTGAGTACTGCGGCTGTAGGTGTACTACTGCATTCATCATCTGCTTCCTGTCACCACCAGCTGGTAAGTTTGGACATCTGAATTTTATCTGCTTTAACATGTGTGTTATTTAACGGCATGCATGTCCTGGCACTTAATAACACATTCTTCCTCTTAAAGTTCATACACTTACAGTTTGGATCCAGTGTGACCAACTCGGATGGGAACTTCAATTCTGACTCAGTTCACTAATATTATGACTACTTTCTGCTTGTGCTACACTCTATTTTGGCATTTACTTTTGCCCTGTAAATGTCACTTGTGACCACAGTGGCAGCTATTATTATATATATTAAAGTCAGTCTTGCTTTACAGTTTTTCTCAGCTGCTTTGGCTCATTCTCAAATAACCACAGAAGTTGTGAAAAAATATGTGAACTCCTTCACTACATTGTGATACTTGTCCACATCAGAAAGAGCATTTCTCACAGTTTGTTAGCTAGAACTAGAACAAACAGTGGTTGTGAATGTGCCAAAACAGATTATGTTTCTCCTCAGTGTGCCAATTTTACACTTCAAGATACAAGTAAGTCATCGCATGCAGAATAGCCCATCTAACTGTCAAAATATAGGTAGTCTACATACTTCTGTTCTATGCAGTGCTGTGTAAATTTAAATTTTTTTTTCTGGTAGTTTACTGTATTGTACTGCGTTGTGTTACCATTGTCTTTAACCTACATGCAAGTCTTTCTTTTTTCTTTACAAAGTAGGAAGTAAAACTTTGTCTCCTGAAATTAGCGTCTAAAGAGTATTCACTGTGATACACATTTGCACTCAGTTATTCTCAGAAAAATAATACTCAGTACAGTACAGTAGCTATTCAGTAGGTCAAAAGTAATTCTGAAAAAAATATCTGAACATTTTGACCAACATGGTGTACACAGTCTCAAAAAAACTAGTGTTTTTTAGTGGTGGCGACTTATTCAGTGACATAAAACTTGACAACTGAATTAAAGATTTGCAGGTGAATTGCAGCCTACTGTCGCTATAGTATTTTGCTGCATGTATGAGCTGTTAAAGGTGTTGGTTAAAGGATCTTCAGAGCTGATAAGTTCAAAAATCTTTCAAGAAAAGTGCCAAAACAATTGAGAAATACTCTAAATGTAACATTTCACGTAACTCTTCACTGTGATGAAGACTTAATTCCACCTAGAAGTGTGTTTTTACAGAGTGTTCGTGCCTTTATAATCCACAATCTGTTCATGTCAAGAAAATGATTAGAAAGGTGTTTAGATAAAAATTATATGGATCAAAAACCATTTTGTTAAAGAGCTCTGTCTAGCAAGTAACTGTAGTAGTGCATGCCTCACTGTTCTTGGCTCACATATAGTTTTACTGGGTTGTGCATCTGCTCAGTTTTGCACAATCATCTTTCTTTTTTTCTGCTGATGTTGGATTTTTTTATGACTGTATTATGAGAACTATCTGCACTACAATTCGAAGAATCTGCTTTTTCTGAACACCAAAGATGAATGTACACTTACTTCTAGGTACCTCCCATTACTGGTTGCGGTCTGCAAACAGGGAACCTTTGTTTCATTTGAAAACTTTGTACATTTTAGCAGAGGGTGAGGTCTAAGTAAAGTTTCAGTTCACTATTCTAAGCAGCTCTCGTGTATATTTACTGCAAAGCTCAAAATTATTGTTAATTTCAATCTTTAAAGTTCTGCTTCAAAAATGGGAAGCATATGTGAATATGTCTGTGTTTCTACAGGAGGGTATTCATGACAAATTGATTTTTGTTTTTTTTATTGTTGCCCGTTTATGCCACAGAATATTTGCTGAATAGGGTTTAAGATACAGAATTTCTACAGTGATTCAGGCTTGCTTTGGATTTATTTTACTGTGAAAATATCAATAAAACAGCCTGTCTTTATTTGAAAGCAAAAGCATCGTGAAAATATTAAACACAGCACGATATGCTCAATTGATTAAACAAAAGATTACGCTGATACACAAAAGTCTTTGAAGTTATTGTGTTTGATATGTATCCCAGAAGGCAGCAGGCACCTTTATACCTCTGTAAACAAGTCTGTGACAATTGAGGATATTCCTATTGCTGCACATTTTCTGTTTTTTTTTTTTATTGTGCTTTATGTTTCTTAGCTGGACCACAGACAAAAATTACTTTGCCTTTGGCTTGCATTTAATTTCAGCACACATCGTCGAAGTTGCACAGATGGTGAAGGCCTTGAGGAAGAAAAAATGGTGGAAAGTGATCAATAGACTGAAAAATCTTCTCACATGGCTCCCCCTTGTGGGTTAGGAGGCATGGAGTCTGCGGTTGACACAGTGCAGTTTCGACTTATGATTTACATTTTAGACACTCCCGTCTAGAGCGATTTACAGTTACTGAACTGCTGGGGATTCGCTGTCCTGGTCAAGGACATTTTGCAAGGATAGATGACTGTGGGACAGACTGAAGCTATAAATTTAGAGTCATAGTCTTTTTTCAGTTATCCTGTGTGCAAAGTTTAATCATAAATTTGTTTCATTTCATATTCCTCAGACACTCATATTCACATGCTGTTTCACTGAAGGGGTCAGTGCACAGCAGCAGGGGTTCAATGTCTTGCCCAAGGACACTTTGAGAGGGATGGACAACACTGACCTCAAAAGGCTTTGCAGTTTATCTCAATGATCATATGGCCTTATGAGGACTACCATGCCTAACCCCTTTCTTTCCCCTTGTGATGGAGTAAATCACCATCAATGCTATGTACAAAAGAAAGCTGGTTTCATCAATTCTTATTCACTTGGAGAGGTTACTTAATTGAACTAAATTTGGTCTGGGCTTTATGGCCGCTCCCATGTTATTTCCAAACTATAAAATGCCATCAAATACACAAAAATATGTGCGCCTGCTGAGCTGCACTGAATTTAAACTAAGATTGGATTAGGATTATATTGGCCATCTTATGGTATTAAGGTTTTCTGAGCAAATCTACTGCAGTCTCCTGAGTAAAATCAACACTGGCTCTCTACACACTTGAGTCAGGAAAGCTCGCTGCGGCAATTTGACACACTCCAAAACGAGCATTCATCAATACAGAAAAATGCCCTCTTTGCACACACGGCACTTGAGTTATGTTTTCCTTTAATTTATGCCACCAAAGGGATGCGTAAACAATTACAATTACTTGCGGCAGTCACAGTAAATCACTTTAAATCAGTATACTAAAACAACACAAGCAGATTTACATGCAAATTGGCCCAGGGAAGGTGGCGACATAAGCTTTTGAGGTTTACTGTGTTGTGTGTTTGAAGACTCCAAAATGTCTTGCAATTTCAGCAGAGTTGTTTAGGCCATAAACCACACACTTCCCTCCAAAGGTAGCAGGCACAGCATAGTATACAAAGTACTTCATTTGTAAAACTGCTCCAAACTTTTCATAAATCACAGCTTTCATCTGGAACTGGTAGGCAATGCTGTAACCTATTCTGGTACCAGGTACTCAAATGCACTCCATCTCCACTCATTACAGTGCTAGACTACCGTGAAGTGTCTCCAATAGTGAGCAGCAGGACTGTTCATCAGAGGTGACGTACAAGTGGGAGCAGGGGATTGGGAGACTGATGGAGCTGTGATCCAAACACACACTCGGCACCTCCACAGCAAGCCGAAGGAACAGATTTATCTGAGCAGAATCAACAACAGCACTCAGTATACACAGGCTCCATGAATAATTAGCACTATAGACACAGTGAGCAGAAATATGCCCAGACTGCAAACAGCTCTGTGATACAGAGGAATACCAGAATAAATAGGTGCTTATGTGGATTGACTTACTGTCAACATGCATGCATGCAGGAGGTATTTTGCACTGAAAATCAAAAATCCTCATGTTTGGAAGAATGTGTTCTTGAGAGTGCGTCTGGCCGTGAATAGTCTTCAAAAAGTGTCTTCTACAGTGATGGTTGTAAGACTGCCTTAAGATGAGTAGCAAAATATCTTTATTTTTATTGATGAAAAATAAAAGGCTAAAAGATTTTAAAAAATCAGTTCATTAATCCCAAATGACACACAAATTCCTCTCAAGATAAATACTATACTTTTATCATTTCACATAGAACATCTGTATGAACTATTTACAAGCATTAATTTTACAAAACAAGAACCAAAAATCTTTCAAGGGAGTAAAGGAAATCTGATGCTCCAGATGTCTGGTTGGAGCCTCCATATGTGCTGTGTAGTTCTGCATGTTGGTTTTCAAATGCTGAGCTTATTCAGTTTAATATTACAGGACGGAGTTTGAAATATTCTGTGTTTTGTTTCCTTATTGTCAAAAAGTTCTAGGGGATAAAGAAAAACTTTTTTAATTTCTTAACATGTTTGATGCTTTCTTAAGTTTGTTTTTTTCTTCTAATACTTAAAAAAAAATGCTTTTAGTTCTTCATCACACCATCTTTGCAGATTTAGCATATCTATGTAGTGATATGTATTGTTACTTTTTTGTCAGCAATGGCGCTCTAGACCAGGGATTTAAAACATTTTTGCTGTACCATTTTCTTTTTTATTTTTAAATTGGATCGTTGTTCGTGGTTGGTTTTCTCTTGTTAAGAGAAACTAGAACATCATCAGCTTCATCACTGAAATAACACCACTGATATCAATTAGTGCAACTTAAATCATCAATATACAAGTATATTTAAAAAATTGTTAAATGAATAAATGCATAATCTGTAAAGGTAATAACAACATTCCTTCATTTTTAATGAGCTGTCTATGAACCCATAAATTGTTACACTGCTTTTTCAGCAGAAAGCGCGGCAGCTGAGGTTTTTGTGCTGACCTCCTTCATGCACAAGTATGATTATTTTCCAAGCCATTTAAGTCACATAAAAGCATTTAATTAATAAGCGCCCATCCATTTGGGGGGGATCCCCCTCATAGTAAGCAGAGCATTATTTCCCAGCACCACTGAGGCGAATCCCTTTAATTGAGAAGTGTCATAAGAGGCATCTGTAAACAGAAGGCAGAAAATAAATAGCTCCAAGTAAATCAAGACCACCCCTGCTGCTAATTTCATCTTTCATAACTGTTCCCAGGGGCTGAGTCCATGTTGTGCAGGGTCCGTTCTCATTTATTGTCTGTCACTATAAGCTCAGGTAGTCACAGATATTCATGCAACTACTTCAAGTGCATTTTATCAAGGGAGTGTTGTTTAGGCCTTTTGATGAATGGATGAGAGGACATGAACTTGTTCAGGAGCCATGGATCAGTGCACTTTTTTTTTTTTTAAACAGGCCTGTGGCAAATTTTGATACATGACCGGTGCTTCAGAAGTACAAAGCAGTACAATACATGTGGGTCTGGGACACAATGTGTGTTTCAAAATGTTTGCTGATTGTGGAGCTTTTTAGTTTGACTATTTTTTTTTTTTTTTTTTTTTTTTTTTTTTTTTTGTTAATGATTGTTAAAAAACATGGAAAAGGGTGTTTCCAAAACAAATGATTTAACCTGAGCTAAAAGATCGATTTTACTGTTTCAAGGCTGTATCTTTGATCTAAAGAGTCTGCTCTCCTTACTTTCTGTCATGTATATATCCTGTTCCAATGGGGGATGATGCTTATATAAAACATGACCAGAGTTTCACATAATGAGGTCAGTGAATTTACATGTAATCCTGTGAGCCAAAAGCTCAGGCTTCAGACTGCGCTAAATGCTCTGTTCCAGACAGTTTTTTCTACTCTTGGGTTTGTGTGATGCTACGGAGAGTGCATATATGGGCATCAAGGCACAAGAACCCCACCAACCTGCTCTTTACGAGGGGCAGCCAATCAGAAGAAAGTTGGATTGAAGGGGAAGAAACTACAACAGCTTGTTTTAGACAGAGGATGAATTGAGGGGCTGCACAAAGGCCCAGTATATGATAACTAAGCATTATTTTTGAACTGAATCATGCAAGTCTACTCTGGTAGAGTCCAAGAATACAGGGCCCCTTTTAGTAAAAGTGTTATTACTACAATGTAGGGAACAGAAAACCATATATTAGCATTATATCATTATTACTGATGCATTCAGTTATAAGCAGCATTTTAAGTTTCAGGAGGATGTGTGCAGCATGTGAAGGGATGCAGCTTATTATTATGGTTAATGATTATTCCTAATTCATTTCACAATGAATCCATTGATTGTCTGGTCTGTTAAATTCAGAGAGTAGTGAGAATTTCTGTTACAATTACTCCAGCCCAAAGTGGCTTCATTCAGCCGACAGCTCAAACCTAAAAAACTGTTCAACTTCAGTATACATTAAAAGTAAAAATAGGGAATTTTCAAATAAGAAAAAGCTGAAACCCTTGAATGAATGTGTCCAAACTTTTTTATATGAAGTGAATATGAAAACTCTCTCACATCCACTGACTCTCCACTGATATTTCTCTCTTTCTGACAGTGGGATCATGAAGCCGGGACTGAATGCCATCATGGGAGCGACAGGAAGCGGCAAGTCATCGTGAGTGTTGCACATGTGTTTCTAAAGGAAGAAAAGGCTAAAATGGGTGTCCAAACATGATTCAGTTTTCCATTCAAATTTAACAAACATTTCAAGAAAAATTAGTGTGTGTTTCTTTCAACTACTGTTCAGCGATAAACAGCTGGTGGCTCTTGATGCACTAGTGTAGGGGAAGGACAGTATTTATTTACTGCTGAAAAAAAATGTGATTTTTAGTCTCTGTACCTGCACATAGAAACACGAAACCATCTTCTGTCCATGTAGAGTTTGATCATAAACAGTTTCCCGACCACATGGAAAAGACATTCCAGGAAAAAAAAAAAAGAACAAGAAACTTTTGCTATTTTTTCTTCCCCAAACTTCCTGCCCGTATCTGTGCCAACTGAAAACACAACCTACTCTTGCCTTTGCTAATCCAGATGGCATGTAACAAGAAAGTGTGTGCCTGGTAAAAACTTTATTAGGGACCTTCCATACAAACGGGACAAGCTGATAAATACGTGAAAGCCTCCTGAATGAGACTGGATTTGTCACCGAGAGTCGCCTTTTGTTTCAGGTTTCTGGATGTTCTGGCAGCTAGAAAGGACCCTGCAGGTCTGTCAGGAGAGGTCCTAATCGACGGAGCTCCTCAGCCTCCGAACTTTAAGTGTCTGTCTGGCTATGTGGTTCAGGTGGGTGAAGCAGGCAGGAAGTCAGACAGGATTCAGGAGTGTTTCCTGGACAGGGCAGGAAGAGACTTCCTGCAACAATAAAACCAGTTTCTTGGGCCAAGTCTGTTTTAGTCACACAAACTGAATTCTTTTAGAAATACTGAGGTCATAAGTCACATCAGTGGAAATTAAACTGAGTGTGAAAAGATGCCCTTGGAACAAAAGTGCATCTGGCAGCATCAAATGTTTAGTGACTTTTGATGTGTTAGTTTTCTTTTCTAAACAGAGGCTTCCTGTCTGCAGGATGATGTGGTGATGGGGACTCTGACGGTCAGAGAAAACTTCACCTTCTCTGCGGCGCTGCGGCTCCCATCGACCATCAGCCAGAAGGAGAAAGAACAGAAAGTGAACAGACTGATCCAGGAGCTGGGACTGGGCCGAGTGGCTGACTCCAGGGTGAGGAGAAAGACAGGGAGAAGGAGTGATAAACTGATAGTTTGCAGTTATTACTAATTTATATTACACACATTGTTTACTCAGCAGCCATTTTACTTACAAAAAGACCCTGGAAGACATTTAAAGTGAGCATTTCTCTTTGGATAGAAAAAGAAAAAGAAAGAATAAAAAAATCAAACCCACAATAGTATGAAACATGTTTTAGTGTCATATTGCAAAGTGCTGTACCGTAACTATTTATACCAATCCAAGACCTCCTGAACTCAAACAGTAAAGCACTACAGCTGCTAATGTCATTGAACTCTGTAGGGTTTTAGTGCTTAGGTCTTAGGGTGGTGACTGGGATTGGGCCAGAGAGATAAAGCAACAAAGAATAAAAGAAAGTATGAAGGTGTTACAACAATAAAGGATGTGATAAAACTTAAAGACAGAGCGAGAGAAAGGCTGAAAGAGTGAGAAAGAAAACAAA
>VUQI01034901.1:1953-12981 GCA_015106735.1 Paratilapia polleni
ATATGGGACTGGGATGAAAACTGGTCAGGGAGGCTGCCAAGAGACCTACAGCAACACTCAAGGAGCTGCAGAAATTTCTGGCAAGTACTGGTTGTGTATTACATGAGAGAACAATCTCCTGTATTCACCATATGTCTGGACTATGGGTTGCAAGACGGAAGCCTTTTCTGACAAAGAAAAACATCCAAGCCCGGCTACAATCAGGTCTCACAAAAGCATGTGGGAAAATGTGTTAAGGTCTGATGAGACCAAGGTTGAACCTTTTGGCCACAATTACAAAAAGCAATTGGTGCAAAAACAACACTTTGCATCACCAAAAGAACACCATACCCATGGTGAAGCATGGTGGTGGCAGTATCATGCTTTGGGGTTGGTTTTTATTTTTTCCCCTTACAGATTTGTTTGTTCTTCAATTGAATTTCACAGATTACAGGTCACATTAAAGGTGGGAAAAGTTTTGAAATGTTTAATGGTGGTCTTTTTTTTTAATGTCATAAAAACCTGGCATTTTAACAAGGGTGTGTACACTTTTTATACAAGGTCTTAAATAATCACACCCCATCATATCTTAAAGACCTCATAGTACCATATTATCCCAACATAGCACTTCACTCTCAGACTGCAGGCTTACTTGTGGTTCCTAGGGTATTTAAAAGTAAAATGGGAGGCAGAGCCTTCAGCTTTCAGGGCCCTCTTCTGTGGAACCAGCTCCCAGTTTGGATTCAGGAGACAGACACCCTCTCTACTTTTGAGATTAGTTTAAAACTTTCCTTTTTGATAAAGCTTATAGTTAGGGCTGGATCAGGTGACCCTGAACCATCCCTTAGTTAAGCTGCAATAGGCCTAGGCTGCTGGGGGCTTCCCATGATGCACTATTTCTTGTCCACTCCCCAGGTGCTTATACATCGCTGCTGCATGTCATTCTCTCTCCCAGTGTTTCATCCCGTTTTCTGTGCTCTCTCCTTTTTATCTTCTCTTTCCCCTCAAACACCAACATGCAGTCACTGAGCATGACAGAGACAGACCCGTCACTGGTTATTATCAGCTGATATCAGCCTGTCACAGGTAGATTACAGTAATAATAAAGTATAAAAGATGATTTCACGTGTGTTTCTTGCTGTAAAACAAACACTAATCCACTGAAATCAGGGACTGACTGATATGTTTTCAGGGCTGATACCGATTATTCGTAATCATTGAGGCTGATTATAGATCACTGGAACCCGATACAGAATAAAACCAAACTGCAGTCATACAAACGTTATGGCAGAAAACTGTCCTTTCAAACTCTGTTTCTTTCCTTATGATTTGTCATCCTAATTTGTTTGTATGTTTGCTTTGTTTTGTTGTGTATCTGCATGTTTTTCTGTTTATTGTAAAGATTATGTGACCTGCTGTGGATGTAAAGCAGCAGTTTTGCACTCAGTGTCCGTTAAATAAAGAAATATAAAGATGTGTTCATGCCGTCACGTGATGTCATTGTCGTGTTTGTGCTTTTATGTGCTCATATTTTATTTTTTATTGTCTTCCTCCAGTTCAGTTCTCTGATTTGACCTCATAAAAACGAGCTGTTGTTCTTTTTACAAACTGAACACAGCAGGTGAAGACGAGGAATGAAACGCGACTCATTTCCAACAGTTCAAATCATCGTTTATTTCCTCTGATGTCATATCTTCCTCTGGTTGGTGGACCGATTGTGTTTTGTATTTTCATAAATCACGCTGCTTTGTGTTTATTGTCTTTATGCCATTTCGTGTGTGTGCAAATAAAACAATTAAAATTCTAAAGCTGTGTTTCTGTAAGTTTCCTCTGATGAAGTGTGACGTCCATCACAGAGCAGTGAGCGACTCACACCTTCTTCCAGCAGCAGGTGAAGCTCTGCGGTGATCCCATCAGTCCACTTCAAAGGTAACACCACGGACATCATTTATCAATATGCATCATTTCTGCGGTTATTGATCATGTAAAGAAAATGTTTCTGCTGCGTTGATACAGACGTACTAAAAGCAACAACAGAAGAAGAACTCTCTGGTCCACGTCTCCATCAGGCCGTCCCGCTCTAAGAGGACGTGACGAGGCTGAAGGTCGAAGGTGTCGTTGGAATGATCTCATCTCACCTGCAGCTGGAAGCCATCAGCGTCGCTCCTCTCTCTGTTCACCAGCTCAGAAAGGTCACAAACTCCCACCGTCCCTCCAGCTCAGTACCGTTTGTCCTCCGGCGGCGTGGCCACGGTCACCTCTTTGCTCCCAAAGTCCCAGAAGGCCGTCATGTGGAAGGCCATGTTGGAGAAGACCACCAGGTACTCAAAGAAGGCAAACAGGGTGTAGACTGGAGGAGAGAGACGGAGAGGGAATAACTGAAGGAGAACAAGATCAGAGACAGCAGACGACAGCAGAGCAGGTTTCAGAGCAGGACTTACTTCCTGCTTCACAGTATTTGTTGTGGCGTCTGAAGAAGTAGGCGGCAACCAAACAACAGCTGACGTTGAACAGGAAGAGACGCAGCTTCCAGCGATATGATGTCATTTCCTGAGATGGACACAAAGAGGGCATTAAACACATAATACTAAAGATAATACTAAAGATAATTACTAAAGAAATTAAATTAAAGAAATTAAACAGAAAGAAGGCGATGTGATGACAAACTGGCTTTAGGTGATCAGGAATGACTGGGTGTAATCTGGGGAACTTTTTTAGGGACCCCTGGAGCCTCTTAGACATTAGTCAAACACCAAAAATCTCCTGAAGGGCCCCTGAAAACACATGTAAGCACCCCGAGAACTACCTCAAGTACCCCCAGAACCTACTGATTAACACGTCCTCCTCAAGGACTACAAACAGTTCACAAGGACACTAAGAAGCCCTCAAAGCAAGTCTAGAACCTCAGCATGGAGCACCAATAACTCCTCCACAACCATGTGATTCTCCTCAAGTAGTCCTTGAAACACAACAGGGACAGAGAACGCAGTCCTAGAACTGCACCAAGCACTGACAGAACCTACTACCTGATTCCCAAATCCCCTTGAGCATTACCAGGGCCTCATATGGACACTAAGAAGCCCTTCAAACGTGTCTAAACATGGGGCAGTAAAACCTGTTCCTAAACAACAGGCACAGAGAGAGAGCATGGGACCAGACCTAGAACCACCTCAAATACCGATAGAACCTACCAAATAATCCCTAAATCGTCCTCAAGGGCTAAGAGAATTTTGTAAAGACACTAAAAAGCCTTCAAGCACATCTAGAACATCAGCATGGAGCACCAAAACCTCCTCAGGAATTCCTTGAACCACCCAAAATACCGACAGAACCTACTGCCTGATCTACAAATCATCCCTGAAGGAATACTAGGACCTTATACAGACCACAAGAAGCCTTTCAAGCATGTCCAGAATCTCAGCAAAACCTCCTCCAGAACTATGTGACTGTCCCCAGGGAGTCGAGAACAAAGAACATGTTTGGGAGCACTCCTAGAACCATAAATCTTCCCTAAGGACTTCCACCATCAGAGCCTTGTGATTCTCCTCAGAAGGTCAGAAGTGTCAACAGAACCTACTAGTAGTCCCAAATCCTCCTTAAGGACTCCTAGGACTTTAAGGACACTGAGAAGTCCTTCAATCACACCTAGAACCTCAAGAGGAGTACCAAAACCTGCACCACAGCCATTTGAATCTCCTTGAATCCCAACAGGGACAAAGTGAATCAGCTTACAGATTCTGAAATCCTCTACCGTCACCCCCAAAGACCAACAGGAGGACACTTGCACAATGAGAACTCCCTGTGATGTCTTCAAGTACCACAAGCACTCTTCAAAGACCTCCCTAAACCTCCATAAACATTCACAGACCCTTTCCCCTCAGAATCTACTGCTTCACTCACAAAGCTTTGGAACTTCACCACACCTGACTGCGAGCTCACGAAGTGGAGTTTTAGCCGAGCAGCGCCCCCTATTGTCAAAGACTCAAGCAGCACTGATGGTGGAGCAGGTCTGGATGATCTGAGAACATTTCAGCAGTTTTCTTGGCTGTTATTCAGACCATATATCAGCGCCCTAACTGATCAGTGTTTTCATTATTGATTGATCAGACAATTATTTTATCTACAAATAACAGTGAAAAACAGTTAAGACAATAACTGATTAATTTTCTGCCAATGAACTAGTCAATAAAGCCAATGATCACTGTGGCTCTAAATAAAATCTAAATAAAATTTAGATTGAGATACTTTCATTTTTGATGGAAGACTAAAGCTAACTGAAGCTTTTTATTTTTTATGACTAAACAAATTCTCATATTGAAGTCTGAAACAGGAAATATTCGACACGTTTTCCTCAAAAAAGAGAATGTTTATATACATTATATCAATCGGTTGTTCTTGACTTTTTGTGTGACGATGTGATTCTTTAAAGACATGCAGTGTACTTTGTCTTCACTGACCTGATGTTCACAGAGAGCTCTTTATGTCACCAACATGAGATTTAAAAACACCGTTTACTGATTGATCGATACACTGCCCTGAAATCATCGGTAACTCTCTGTGGGTGTACTGCAGTGTGGTTTTTTTTGGACATTTTATGTATGGTTAAATAACACACTGAAACCTCAGGCACTGAGACGATGAAGGTCTGTTTACCTCTGGGTTCACGTAGTGTCTCTTGATCACATACCACAGCCTGCATGTAATGAGCATGTGCACCAGCGAGCTCCCTATGAATGTGATGAAGCCGTATTTATGAACACCTGCAGAAACAGTCACCCATCATTACATTCACAATTTCAGATCAAACACGTCTGAAGTGTTAACTCCTGGTTGAAGGGTTTGGGTCAGCTGACCGCGCCGTACTCACTATAGGTTTCCGTGGACGACACGTATGTGAGCAGCACCAGGCCCGTGTTTTCGGCGAGGCTGCAGAGGAGAGCCAGCCCGCTCAGTAGCAGCTCCGGCAGCCGGTTGGCAAAGCGGCTGCGGTAGAAACTGAAATAGGTGAAGGCCACCAGGTATCGCGGCGCCGAGTGCAGCCCGATGCAGCCGCGCCAGATGTAGCGTTCCGGTATGCGGCTGATGGCGGAGCTGATGGATGGGAGGTAGTTCGATACCTGGAAGAAAAATAAATGAGGTCAGCTTTCTTAAGAAGAAACACTAAAGATCTCATTCACCTCGAGCCTGGTGTCAGTTATTATTTTAGCAGATCACGTTTTACCTGCTAACCAAACTTTAGTGACCTGCAGGAGCCCTGACGGGCGCAGACTTTCTCTCTGCTTTCAGTACACGTGTAGCTGCTGCACATTTTAAAAAGTGCATTTGACACACCACATACTGGGAACATCTTTATCAGCAGAGGAATGCAGCCTCAGTATCAAACACAGATCTTCAGTTTTATGGCAATAAATTCTGCAAAACCCACAAAATAAATAAATATAGCTGTGTTCACTTATTTTAAATGTGTGCAGCTCTCTTGTCTCCCTGTTAACTGGAGTTATTTTGTGTAAATAAAGTTATGTTCACGTCCTAAAGCAACAAGCTTCAGCATAAACTTGTTTCCTGTTGGCGTCTGCGTGCTTCCACATCAATATTTACTTTACAGTGCGTGTATGTTGAGTCCTCATAGTGGTAGAAGAGGGAGATGAAGATGCAGGCGATGAAGCCGGTCACCGGCAGCAGAACCGTTCCCACGGCGAAGCTTTTAAACTGCAGCCGGATGAGGAGCCGGTCCCGGTCCAGGCTGCCATACGGACCCTGGAGCATCCTGGACAGAGGAAGGGGGGGACAGAAAGAACTGAATGTACCAGGACCTTCAATCATCTCCTCTGACTTCAGACAGGAAACAAACCGGGTGAGACCAGCACCACCTCAGAGGAGGACTTCCACACTGTGGTGCTACAATGCCAGTAAAGTTTAAAATTTTAAAACTTATCGGTGGTGTTTGGTGTGATGTCTGTATGCTGAACAGCAGACAAAGACCTCAGACACAGCCTTCAACAAGCCATCCATAAGCCTACATTAACCCCTGCTACTATGCCAAGCACTTTAAAATCTCAAGAATTTTAAATGGAGTTTGGTGTGCTGCATGTATGCTGAACTGTAGAGCAGTTCATAGGTCTGAAGCAGGGGTGTCACACTTACTATAATGGGCCACATACAGCCCAGTCTGATCAAAAACTACTGCATACTAACCTAGCCCTCTGTTAATGGAAAGAAGAACAACGTCCACATTTAATGAACCACACATTTACAGGAAAAATTATATACATGCAAAAGATCTATTTAGAATAAGTGCAATTTATACAACATGCTTTATTACATGTGCATTACAGATCAGTGGCTCTACAAAAGCACAAAATCTTCACATGAATCATCAGTCATCTATCTTCAATCATCTGTAAGACAAAGGCATCGATAAACCATTTACAGACCAGCATTAGCCTCTGCTATGATGCTGGTCAGCTCAGCTTCTTACTGCTTTTACCAGCCGGCATCAAACACTCCAGCCCTGCCTTATCTCCATGGGCTTCCTGTACATTTCAGAAACAATTTTAAGAGTTTACTGAACACTTTTAAATCCCATCTGGATCTTAAGCTACAGAGCAGCCTCAGATCCTCTGGTGAGGCCCTCCTGTCTGCTCCAAAGTCCAGACTTGCTTGTAAAGGTAACTGTGCTTTTACCATCAGGACCTCTCTGATTTTTTTCCCTCTGAATTATATGTTTCTTGTGTAATGTTAACAGCTGGCTCTCTTCAGTTGTGTTTGGTATGCAGTATGTGTGCAGATCTGCAGAGAAGTTCACAGGTCTGAGGAGCTTTAAGACAGCATTAATCTCAGATAACTTTGTCAGTTATTTTAAATTTTAAATGGAGTTTGGTGTACTGTTTGTATGCTGATGTACAGAGAAATTCAAAAGGTTAAGGTTCACCTACAGACCAGCTTTGGTTGCTGCTACAGAGAGAGATCCTTTAAAATTTTAAGTATTTTAAATGGAGTTTGGTGCGCTGTTTGTATACTGCTCGGTGGATAAATTCAGAAGGTTCAGATTCACGCACAGACCAGCTTTGGTCGCTGCTACAAACAGAACTAATGTTAAAGTTTCACGAATCATCAGTGGGGTTCTGCGTGCTGTTCTGTCCAGACTGGATTCCGCTCTGAACACGTGTCTGTTTACCTGTACAGGTGACGCAGTCCTCTGACGTGGCTGACAGCTAGCTGTGAGCGCGTTAGCTTTAACCAGGAGCACGTATGGAGGATGAAGACACTCACCTTCACGGCTCTCCGGGCTCGCTCCTCCAGGTGCTCCTCTTCGCTGCCATCGAGCCCTCAGCAGGTGTTCTTAGCTAATCCTGTTAGCTCAGCTAATCATAGCAGCTAGCTGACGTTAGTTGAGAACTTCAGTGGATTGTGACATGAAACGCAGCTTTAAACCTGTTAATCTGTCTGTTTTCCCGCCACACGGCTCCTCTAAAGCTGCTCTCACCTGTTTAATATCACACACACACTTTATACGCCGTTTTAAACTTAGTTTAATGATGATTTTAGCGGACGACACAGATCCGCTCTGCTAACGGCATCAACTACTTCCGGTAACCACATCCTTCAGAATAAAAGTCTTCCTTTTTACCAGCTGCTGTCTGGGAGCTACGGGCATGAGTGTTTGGCTGCAGACAGCCGCAGGGTCAGACACAATTTCCTGCTTTCTAGTTCATTTTTATGCACTAATTTCTATTTTTCTGAATCCATTTATGGTGGGAATGTTTTTTATGTAAAGGAAGACACAAAAAAGAGACACTAACTTACAGTTTAATATAGTAGGGCTGTATTCCTGCCTACAGAACAGAACAGAACAATCTGATTGGTCACACTGTTCTTATAGTGGACAATGACAGTGTTGGAATAAAAAAATTTGAAGAAACCAAAGATGAAGAGCAGATGTAAACAGACAGTTCAGCATGTCAGGAAACAGACGAGGGTCCTGCGACGCTCTGATGTCACTTCTTTTGGTTTTATTTAAGAAGGAGCTGAACACGATGTTTAAACCCTGAGCTTTATCACAGAAAAAAGGACAGATGTTTACAGCAGTCTGTGGCAGGATGATGGCTCATAAAGTCTTAAAGAAAACAAACAGAAGAACATAAACATAGGAAAACAAAAATGTGTAAAACACCTAGATTTTTTTTAAACTGTAAATGTTTATCAGCTCCATATTGGCCTCCATGATCACTAATATTCAGTATCAGCCGAGAGAAAGCCACATGGCTCATTAACATCTACAACTGGAGCTCAGACTTCTTGGATGGTCTGTTAGTACAATTAACCTCACAGTGAGCCATATTATGAGATAACTGCATTAAAAATGTTCCAAAAGGCACATCTGTAGCTCCCCTGTTTCAGCTGTAAAAGATGTGGCAACCATTATATTTTAACCCAAACCATGGCTTTTTTTTCCCCCTAAACCTGACCAAGTAGTTTTTAATGCCAAACTTTAACCAAGCAACTTATGTTGACAGCTTCAAACTTGGGTTTCTGGTGTGAGCGGTGAAAAACCTCTTTTTCCTTTTAAAAGTGGAGAACATTCGTTTTGTGTACATGAATCAGTGCACATGAGAGCAGACTGATGAAACACGAATCAATAGATTATGAACATTTCATGAAGTGCTGTGAGACTGTAGTGGAGCTCACCTGGGTATATAAAAGATGGAGGTAGCGAGCACCCGCTGGTTTCCAAGAACTGATACAGATCAGACTTTACAATGTTTTAAAAGCAACAACAGAACAAGAAGAACTCTCCATCCCTCCGGCTGCAGCTCAGTACCGTTTGTCCTCCGGCGGCGTGGCCACGGCCAACTCTTTGCTGCCAAAGTCCCAGAAGGCCGTCATGTGGAAGGCCATGTTGGAGAAGACCACGAGGTACTCGAAGAAGGCAAACAGGGTGTAGACTGGCGGAAACAGGGAGGCAGCAGATTGAACAACGTATCTGGGTTGCAGCAATTTCATGAAAAATCACAGTTTTCAAAATAAAGCAACAGCAACTCTTTAAGGCCTTCCAGACCAAACTTTAGGTAGCTCTGGTCGAGCTTCACCTTGGAGCAGTATATCAGAGTGTAAAACAACATTTCCTGTTGCCACTAGGAGGCACTATGTCAATAAAAATTGTCACGCAGATGTGTTCAGGCCAGGACTTTTATCAAATGACATGTTTGGGCCAGATTGGACAATGTATGTGTAAATTATCCATCCATTCATCCATCCATCCATTGCTTATCCATGTCCAGGCAGCAGTCTAAGGAGAGAAGCCCAGATCTCCCTCTCCCTGGCCACCTCCTCCAGCTCCTGCAGGAGACACTGAGGAGTTCCCAGGCCACCAGAGAGATGTAATCTTTCCAATGCATCCTGGATCTGCTCCAGGGCCTCCTCTGGTAGGACATGTCCGAAACACCTCATCTAGGAGGAGTCCAGAAGGCATCGTAGTCCGATGCTGGAAACATCTCAGCTGGCTCATTTTTGATGTGGAGCAGCAGTTCCTCATTGAGTTTCTCCCAAATGCCCGAGCTGCTCACCCTCTGCTCCGGGCAGGGAGAGCAGGAAGCTAATTTCCACCGCTTGCATCCGCAATCTCATTCTTTTGCTCACTACTCAGAGCTCATGACCATAGGTGAGGGTAGGAACGTAGATCGACCTGTAAATCGACAGCTTTGCTGTCACGCTCAGCTCTCTCTTCATCTAAACAGATCAGTACCAATCCATCTGTCAATCTCCTGCTCCACTCTCCCCTCACTTGTGAACAAGAGATACTTAAACTCCTCCACTTGGGGCAGCAACTCCTCCCTTACCAGGAGTGGGTACTCCACCCTTTTCCAGTTGAGAACCATGGCCTCAGACTTTGAGGTGCTAATTCTCATTCCCACCACTTCACACTCAGCTGTGAACTGCCCCAGTGAGAGCTGGAGGCCACCGCCTGATGAAGCCAAAAGAACCACATCACCTGCAAAAAGCAGAGTGCTGATCCTGAGACCCTCCACCCCTGAGCTGCACCTAGAAATTCTGTCTATAAAGTTTATGAACAGAATCGGTGATAAAGGGCAGCCCTGTCGAAGTCCAGCACCCAACGGGAACTGTAGCTGGAGCACACCCTCTAGTCCCAGTTCTTAAAAAGGGGGACCGCCATCCCAGTCTGCCAATCCAGAGGCACCGCCCCAAACCTCCACGCGACATTGCAGAGGCGTGTCAACCAAGACAGCCCCACAGCAGCCAGAGCCTTAAGGAGCTCAGGGCAAATCTCATCCATCCAGGGGGCCCTGAAACCAGGGAGCTGTTAAACTACCCCAGACTCTGAAGCAGAGGAGCCAGAGCAGGACTTACCTCCTGGTTCACAGTGGTCGTGGTGGCGTTTATAGAGTAAGTAGGAAGCCAGACAGCAGATGGAGTTTAAAACGAAGAGACGCAGCTTTCGGCGATATGATGTCTCTTCCTGAGATGGACAGAGAGGGAGGATTCAAGACATCAGACTTAAAGATAATTTCTACAACAATAAAATAAATGACAAACTGGTTTCATCACAAAGGGAACGTGATGTGGACCTTTTCCATTAAATCTTTATTTGATCTTAAAGTAACCGCATGTTTCTGTTTTTGTGCCACTGCGACATTTTTAAGCTTAAAAACTTTTCCTACATGAATTTAAAGCTCCTCCTACAACTTTTCACAGTTTTTACAGGATTTAATCCATTGGTGTGGTGAGGAAAACTGAAAGTTATGTGACATTTATGCCTGTTAACGTTAGAGCCTTTCATTTGATTGTAATTTGTTGGTATTTTTCCATAGATCTGTGTCTCATTTTGACAGTTTTCAGATATTTCAGTAATCTGAATATTCTGAGTGTTTCTGCACTGTATTGATGATGGAGACTGGGAACTCTCCAGGACATCCCAAAGATCCTCAGCGGGGTTCAGGTCTGGACTCTGGTGGTCATGCCAGGTTGTCGGTCAGTATTCAGGTGTCAGCTGACCTCGTTTTTTTTTTTTTTTTTTTTTAAATGGGCACC
>VUQI01034902.1:0-13692 GCA_015106735.1 Paratilapia polleni
TGCCTTTTTTGTCCTGTCTCCCTCTGCTCTCTTCTGTTTCTCCTCACCCCCAACCGGTCGCGGCAGATGGCTGCCCCTCCCTGAGCCTGGTTCTGCCGGAGGTTTCTTCCTGTTAAAAGGGAGTTTTTCCTTCCCACTGTTGCCAAGTGCTTGCTCATAGGGGGTCGTCTGACTGTTGGGGTTTTCTGTCTAATATTGTAGGGTCTTTACCCTAAAATATAAAGCGCCTTGAGGCGACTGTTGTTGTGATTTGGCGCTATATAAATAGAATTGAATTGAATTGAATTGAATTGAATACATCGATGACCCAAAACATTACAGCTAAAGTGTTGTTTACACTATATGTCAAAATAATCATAACGTTTCACATCCACACAAAGTCTCAGTCCGCTCTGACTTGTGTACACACATTTAGTCACTCATACACAGATCTTCTGCTATTCTCCCTGATGTCCACAGCTTTATGGGGTCAGCAGCTAAGGAAAATAAATCCACCCATCTCAAGTTTCTGTAAAGCTTGAGCCTCCTGGGAATGTAAGAATTTAGGGCCATTTCAGATCCACACACTCCTCCCAAAGTATTAATTCCATTTGTTTCAGTTGTAACTGCGTTGCATCAAACAAGGGCAAGGTTTTGGATAAATTTAAGGTTGTAGATTATTTTCATGGTTGTTGCCACATATTCTTCCTGCTTTTATCACAGTCAGGCAACCAAAAGGTTTTGTATTGACATAGGTGTGTCATGCTCGCTGTGAGGTTATTGCACTAATAGAGTAACATTCTGTTTATATTCTTGTGGAAAGCAACATTTCCAGACCAGTTGTGCACAGTTACATCAGGGTTTGTGAGAAATAATTTCAACCAGTGTTTTTTAAAGTGGGGTTTAATGTACTCGAACATAGAATACACATGTTTATTAAATGGCCAGAAATAACAAAAGAATGTATATATGTCTGTGAAGTAAGGTAGTACAGACTCATTGCCTTAACTGTATGTGGAACAATCATGCTTATGTACATAGTCACTCCCCAAAGGCCCGGAAAAATCCTCTACGTGTATTGTGATCTATCTAAGCATTCAGTGCTTCTGCATTTTTAATAGCCTACTTCATGCTGAGTTTTAACTGTGAAATATAATCTGTTGTCAGGATGTTTTTAGTGTTTCATTGTGTTTTATGCTGCTGTTCTCTTTATATATTTTAAGAAATTTAAAATTAAGTACTAAATGAATAATGTAATAACTCCATTAAAGAAAATTAACCAAAACTCTTTTTTTAGTTTCTCTATTTTTGTTATAAATTGCATGTACTTTGGTTTTGGACTTTGTATTTATGCCATTTTATACGCTAATTGAAATACAGTATGTAAATATGTGACATGTGACGTGTGACATTTTGACATGGCCCCAGAGCAATACTAAGACTGGCTCAGTTTGTCCATCACTTCATCATCTATGGACTGAATGGAGGACCCTTTAACATTATGAACCCTGCAGGTGAACTTGCAAATCTCAGCAGAGTAAAGTTGAATAGTGTCTGTTTTTGCGTAACATTACGTGTGTTATTTCATATGTTACTGACCAGTAAATATACTGTATTCAAGGTCATACGGTGCAGCTCTATTTATTCAGACTTCACTTTAAGGCTGTGTGCCTGTCCCTGGACTGTGAGAGTGAACAGGGTTATCACTGCGTGCAGTCTGTCGAGCTTTCATAAATTTACTGAAGAAATCCCTAAGTCCTACTCTCTGCAGGCAAGATTTGCAGTTGCTGTCTCTGCAAACATTGGCTCTGCATTAGCAGAAAGTCTCCTAATGCCTCACGTGTGCCTTACCGTCTGGTCGCTACCTACACGATTACTATCACCTTAATACCCAGTGTCCAGGGGTGAAAACAAGATTTGGATGTGCTGCTCAAATGCATTTTCCCAGTTTACACATCTCTCTGTAGAAACACACGCACTAAAACATTCACATAGCCGTATGTTCTGAGCGAATGTGCTCACTGCAGGCTTCTCATTCTGTTTTCTGTTTCTGCTGGTCTTGTGTTGTTTTCCAGCCCAACAATAGCGACTTTGGCAGGTTGTGTTGGCTGGTATCTGTGTGGGGAAGGAGAGATGTTTTCTGCTTTGATTTAACAGAGGCATGATGTGTAGGAGAACGTGTCTTTTCGGTTAGGCTCTTGTTGCAGCAGATACAAAGCAGGTGAGTAAGATCTGTTTTTGTGCATGTTTGTGCACTTGAATTTTAAATGTAGCAGGATATTTGGTATGATTTAAAAGGACTTAAAACTAGGACTTCGTTTATATGGTGAAATTTGATTATTTCCCTCTCTGCCTCACACATACCCATTCCTTGAACCTTCTCTCATTTTCATTATAGAGAATGATTAACATACAGTCAAAGCAGCATTGCACTGATTTACATCTGTCAGTTCTCCTTTCAGCTAATTAGGGTACATCACTTAACCAAGCCTATGAAAAGAAACCAGTGACCTAGTTAATACTGTCTCCTGGGTTGTACTATTATGGCTGAAACAGTAGCAGTTATTAACTGGTTATGTTTGCAAGATATCTTGAGTGTAGTTTATCCCTTTCATCACAAAAAAAATTAGGAAACTAGATACATGTGTTGCTAGCATTTTAACATTTTGACATTCTAAATGCCTTTTATAGTTTTGTTTGAGTAATTTCGACAGTTCATAGATCATTAAATCTGAAAGAGTTATATGGTGTGATATTTACATGGAAGTAACAGCAATGATTAGTTCAAGTAAACAAAAAACAAAATGAATCACCAGCCCTGCATCAGAGCAGTTTTCTAAGAAAATAACCTGTGAGACACTTCATAGAGAACACTAATTTCACTTACTGTCAGTGTGTGAATATGCATGTGCACGCATACTATGTGTGCACACACACGTGGTAGTATAAGCAGGAAAATGTGCCTGCGCCCCATAGTGTGCGCTAATGCAAGTCTGTGGTTGTGAATTAATAATTCAGAGTACTGGCATAGCGGGGTGGAGCCTTTATTATTCATGGTTGGCAATGGAACCGACAGATGACTGCATTAAGGACGAGCAGATACGGTCCTCTGCCAAGAATCCACACTTCCATGCCTCTATCCGCTGTCATCTACACCCACCACTCCTCGACACTTGTCTGACTCCTCCTCTTTTTTTTTTCCTGTGTCCTTGCTCCCCTGATCTCTGTCCTTTCCATCTGTGAGCATCTTTTTCTCTCTCATTTTGTATTGTCTGCATCTCCCCTTCTGTGGCTTGGGTAGTCTTTTCTTGATAATTTTCACTCACAGTCTCATGGAAGTCTTTATTTAAAACTCCAATTTTTTTATTACATTATAAAGCACTGTTAGAAGTTAAAGAAACATGATATAACAGAGAACTGATATGTTAAACTGGGACTATGATGTAGCTCAAAAGTATAACTAGTAGTGATTTGTCAGTTAAATCAGGTAAGATTTGGTAATGTGGCAGAGTGTTATGTTGGTAAGTAACTACCAGAGTAATTGTTGAGCAGAAATGTTTGATCATAGTCTGCCTTTTGTGATTTGTCTGGCCAACCAGACACTGGTTGAATATGACAGCCTGATGAGTGTATCTCTCATTTCTCAGAAAAAAGCTCTTTCTGTCTCGTGTTTTCTCTTGGGCAATAGGGTCCATTTGTAGTTCCCTTCTTTTAAAGGCTGAAAACATTCAAACTATTTCTTTCTAAATTTGGGATTACTCATTGTGCATGCAATGTGTATAATCTCTGTTTTCAACCATAATAGTTTCTAGTGTCATTTGCAATATGGGTTTTGCCTTCAGCTTCCCCCTATATGCCTCTCTTCTCCCCCATTCCCTTCATTTTCTCCATGGTGTCAGTGCTGCTGTCCCTGAATGCTTCTTTTATTGAAGAGATTCCGAGCTGCTGTTGCCACTAATGCTGCTGCCATATTGTACCAGCACCCCACTGTGGCTGCTTCTAATGAGATTCTTTGTGTCTCCACCACCGTGCTTTCCCTCCTCCTCTTCTCTTCTGTTCTGAATGGAGGAGTTGTCGTGCTTTACCATCAAAGGAGGAGGAGAGGCAATGAAAGCAGCAGCAGCAGCAGGCGGTGTCCCCGTGTACCCCCTTCCTCAGTCGCTCTCTCACCTCCTGAGATTGTTTAAGGCACTTTTGTATGTATGTGTGTGCATGTTTAACGGACAGCATATATTAAGCCATGACTGAAAAATGTGTGTGCTTATGTGTACACTACGGTGTTTCCCACACTTAAGCTGTTTTCACACATGAACTCTGGAAAATCAGAAGAATCAGGTCAGGAGTTTTTTTTCCTGCTCACATTTAGCACAAAGCAGTTTGACAGTCACGTTCTCACTACAGGATAGGGCTGCTTCTAGCAAACGTTTTGGTCAGTATTGAGTTCAAAATTATTTAACATGATTACTGTCAAACTGAAAAAACATACAAACAGTGGATTCATTAAACTTAACAGATAAAAAACCTTTTCTTTTATTTTCTTGAACTTTAATTATACTTCAAATTAAAAAAAAAACCCAAATAAATATGAACTAAACTAAGCCTGGAGGGGAGTAAGTTTGGTTTGTGGAGAGGCCAAAAGTAAAGGAAACGGATGTGCTGAAAGGCAAATCAAGAATTATTGTAAAACAGAATGTGGAACAATACATGTTTTATCTTGATTATACTATTTTAATAAATGTTGGAGGCTGAAATTATAATTGAAACTAATCTGATTAACTATACAATCCTACCACAGGAAATAGTTGATTATGGACATCATTATGACTTGGTGCTAGGGAGCTGGCAGGTTAAGCACCATTTGAGGTTCAGTTCAACTGTAGAATGTATAGAAAAGCTCAAGCCTGAGCTTCCTACAGCTTCAGTCATCTTTTCCTTCTGTTCCTCTCTGCAGTTAACACGAACGCTTGCATAATATCACCACTGAGCTTCCCTTTGCATCTCACACTTTATCGCTCATTAACAGATGTAATTAAGTCTGCCCTGTATTTTTGTACCTATATTACTTTCCCATTTCCTTGACTCTTGCCACCATAATTGCTCAGCATAGATTTTTACAAAGAGCTCGGTGCCCTATCATTCAAAATAGGGCCAGTGTGACTTTAAGGTGAATGTTGGCAATGATAAATATTTAAAGAAACTACAGCCAACATTTAATATATCTACCAAATTTCTTCTGTCTGTCCTTAGTCAGATGAAAAAGTCATATTAGTGTATTGGGGACACATACAGTATGCAATCATTGGGTTGTTTGTGGCTAGTGGTGCCATTGCATTTTCATTGCACTGTCTTTGAGATTAGCCCAGAGTTTTTGTAGCAAGTCCCTTTAACTTCATGAAAATGCAGTTCAAACATAGGACTGTCCCTTTAATATATTTGGTTTTACTGACTGAACCATCGCTGTTCAGCCGATTGTATAAGCGTGGATTTTTTTTTTTAAGCTAATGTATGCTCTTATAAAAAACAAAAACACAACACAATTATAAATGGGGAAATCCTGTAAGAAAAGTAGTACAAAGCAGGCTTGCTCACAGCAGGTAGTCTCTTCATTGTCTCCATAATGTATGAAATGATGAAAATGACTGCAGCCTGCCTCCGCCTGCATGGATATTGAGAGGATATAAATAGCCGGGCTTGCATGAGTGTGTGCTGAGACTGGAACCGCAGCACACAGAGCTCAAACAATAAGCCGTCACCACTACCCTTCCTCTCCTCTGCTTTCTCCAGTCCAGCAGCCTCCCAGAGCTCAAAGGGGTGGGGGGAGGGGAAGGGGGTATTCTCTCTCCCTCTTCCTTTCTTTCTTCCACTTCCTGCATCCCTGCTTTTGTAATCTGTCATCAGCAGCAAGCCCAAGCCTGTCACTTGTTACGTCAGAGAAGCAGACTGGAGGGCTGCTTCCTGTCTACCCACCTGTCTGTCTGTCAGTCAGTCAGTCAGTTGGCCTGTCTGACTGTGGTGTGAGAGGGTTCTGTGTCACGCTGCTCTATTTTTCATTCAGTCGGATAAAAATAGGGATCGCCGGATTAGATACATGCATGACTCCTTTAATCTTCTGCAAAGAAAGGATGCATTTTTTTTGGTCTCTTGCTCAGTTCAGACTTTGACTATCATGTAATTCACTGTAACCATTTCTTTTAGTTTTATGCAGGTTTTCTGTTAAAAGCACAACTTTTTTGTATACTTAATTTATTTAAAATCCTAAAACAGTTAAAACTGCAGTTGCTAAATTAATGCTCTACATGTGCTCATGTTGGGCACTATTTTTAAGTCAGATAAATGTTTCAGAGGCCACAAAACTGCCTCAGCCCACAACACTGCAACCATCTGTCTTTGCTGCTGGTAAATCACAGAATGTACAAAAAGAGGAGAAAGAGTTTCTGTGGGACAGTGACAGCAGCACCTCAGCTAAAAAAAGGTGATGATTGCTAGAAATGTTTAATGTGGCAGATGGCAGAGGGAGCCACACAGTCGTAATGACTGAGTAAGCCACAGTTTCTCTGAACTTCCTTCACTCTCTCCTGCCTCTCTGTTCTCCTTGAGATTTCAGTGTTCTCTCCAAACACCGGCTTGTGCCAGAGAGAACTTGGCTTTCTCCTCTGACTTTGCCCTGGTATAAACTGAGGAATCTCTTTCAGGAGCAAAAACAGGAATGAGTATGTTCTAGTGTCTGAACTTTTGATTTTAATAGTTATTAATCTTTTTAATCTGCTGATGTGCATTTCAGTTATCAGGGTCTGAGGGTCTGAGTTTCACACTTTTAAGTTACCTAACTGCTCATACTTCCTTAGGTGCGAAACTACATAGTTATAGCAACCTAAAGAGTGGGAACATCATTCTGAGCACTGTTTTAATTAAAATAGCAGTCAAATGTCATCTGTGTGTATTTGACAAGTTGGCAATATGGGTGAAATCCTCTGCCAAGTTATGTAGCTTTCAGACAGGACGTGTTGTGCTTACGGCCCCGTTTGAGAAGACAGAATAGACTTTTCAAAGCTTACATCAGGCTGTCAGCTTGTTTTCTGTAGCTCTTTACCTCAATAACTTAAGAGCTTTAATAGTTCTGTAGAGTGTAAGGAAGGAAGACGTAGCAAATCTAAGCTGTGTTTACACACGCTGCGGACCTACAACAAGCTAGGTGACTGTTAAAACAAACACCTGAGGTGTCTACTTGGATGGAAAATTGTTTCCAAGAAAGTGTTCTACTCTTGTGGTCTTGATACAACCTTAAACATATGTTGTATATTTCAGTGAAGTTTATTTTCATTAAGGGCCACATCAGTAAATTAAAATCATATCAGCTATAGCTGTGCAGGCCAAAATTTTGCAAAGTGCTGGATTTCATCTGTTGGGCCTTGAGTTTGACTAGAAGATGGAGAACACATATTTTGACATACCCATGTTTTGTGTGACGCACTAAAATGTCCACAGTCTCTTGTTTTTGCCCCCCCCCTTTTTTTTTAAGGCTTTTTTGAACACAAGACAGTCAGGTGGTTCTCCATGCAGAGCCAAAAGAGTGGAGCTGGACCTAGGCCAGCTCCACCTCTCTGTGGTTAGGGTTAGGGTTAAGGTGGGGGTAGAACTGTTCTTTGAGGTGGAGCTGAATTAGGCCAATGGCTCTGCAGTGAGCAGCCAGTATTGTACACACTGCTTTAGACTCCTTTGTTTGTTTAGATTCTTGTTTCCGGTCAGTCTCATGCCTCTCCTTCCTACTCACACACAGGTAATGAAAGATGATAAGCTATGAAAGGTCAGGGAACAACTTGTAGCCTCTCTTGTATCTCAGCCAAACCGCAGCAAGAATTTATGATGAGGCTAAACAGATGTATTTAGGTTAGAGTAGTATACTTGGCTTCCAGTCTGCCCCTCACAAGATATGTCAAGTCTCCTGCAACAGAGAGGCGCAGGTGTAATTCTTTCTTTTGTGCATGCCATGCACATTTTATTTTAATAAAAATGTTCAATATGAAATGACCCCCTATAATGTCATAATGTTACTAGCACTGTCAGTCCTCCTGAAAATCAACTGAATACACCCTTGTCATTAGCTGTTTGCCTTTCTAGTTCAATGTTTTGGTTCTTTTTGTATAACACTGTGGTTGTGTTTCAAAATAGTGGAGAAATAATGTTTTTTGCCTCACCCCTGCTCTGAGCAGTCTGTCAGAGTCATGTGATCACTGAAGCATGTGGAGGCCCAGTAGTGACTGCTTGCTGTGCTGGGAGACAGCTCATCCAGATGAAGGGCATGTGGACACTGAAGCCTATTAAATGTCTGGGGAAGCTGCTTGCATCTCTGGGCACATCATCTCTCTGCATTTCCACTAATTGATGCCTGCTTCCTGCTTCCTTGTGGGGGGTCTCTTGGCACATTGATGTACGTGCACACACACACACACGTGTCAGTGCAGTTGCAAAGAGATACAGAAACACAGACATATACACACACCCTGAGGTCTGCCTGCTGCCATGTTTTCCTGTGGCTATTTTAATGAATTGCCCCTGTTCTTTCAATACAGCTTTGCTCCAGTGTGTTGCTGAGTTTGAAAATCAAACACACCTCTGGCAGGATGACTGTGTTGACATGTATGTTTCTGTTTAGCTGTCAGCCTGTTGGACTTGCTGTATGCTGTGATTTAATGAAGACATTGTTTGGTTAGCTGCACGGCCTCCTTTTTATTCTTGTTTTTCTTTCTAAAAATTACCTTTTGAAAGTTCTTTTGTGGAGGTTGTATTTTTGAAACTCAGTTCAACATTATTAGCGGAACGCAGAGCTCACAGTTTGAATAGCAGAGTGGTCAAGAAAATGATGCATTAACCCTGTAATTAAAAAGTGTCATCACATCTGTTCTGTCAAAAAAGAAACCTGTACTATCATGCTAAGAATTAGTCTATCTCAGCTTCAGCTGAATATCTAAAATCTAATTGTGTTTAATGCCATACACAGGGAAAGACACTCAATTGTCTTATATCTCTGTGTATTTCCCAGCTAAGAATAACATAATTGTTTGCTGTTTGTCATGCACCCAATATGCCTCATACGTGTTCATCATTTGCAGCTGCAACAAGCCTAGTTGTCAAGTACTTTACATATGGGCAAATGCCATTCAGCCACGAGTCATTTGCTGTTAACAGTTTCATGCTGTCCACTCTGCAGAGGCTCTAGCTATGTGAACCTTTTTTGTTCTTTTTTTCCTTTTTTCATGTAAGCTTATGCTGTATATTTGCATACCCAGTGGGTCACATTTCCATATTTCCCTCCCATTTCTTTTTGCTGCCAGTACACTCAACAATACAAACTTTGTATTGAGTCTGAGTTGAGGTTCGATACTCGCAGCTGCACTATACTTAACGGCAATAATAACCCCATCTGCTAGAGATGGCACATGGGGTTATTGTCGGTATTATGTCATGGTTAAAAATACAGTTTATTTACATTAGACTACATGTGGTATACTGGTAATAAACCTTTGTAACTCATATGTTCAACTTTGTTCAACAACATATATTTTGAAAAAATCACTACACTTTGGTTCAAGCCCAAGCACCACCAAACTGCACTGTTGGGCCCTTGAGCATGGCCCATGAGCCCTGTCTGCTCCTGGGGTGCTGCATCATGGCTGACCCTGCGCTCGGCCCCTTGCTTCCTTCTTGCTCTTCTTGTTCCCTACTCCTAACATTTCATATATTGTCAGTTAAATACAGGATTTTCAATACTTTAAAATGGCAGGTTTGATGTTCACATTGTATTGCATTTCTTTTACAGTTTGAATTCATGTATTGCAGTAGTTCCCATCAACTCTCTTCTAATCTTACAGTAAAACATGTAGTCTAATTTAATTTTGGATTAGGAGTCTTTGGTTGTAGAGGGAAGTGTAACACGGTACTAAGGTGGTGTGTGTCGGTCCAGCTTTGACCAAGGAGTCAGATCTTACAGGAAGGAACATCTCTGTATAAGTAGAAGTAAGTCTGTAGCTGCCACCTAAGTCAGCTTAACAAGCTATGGCTCTCATTTTTAAAAACAGGACAGCCAGAGAACCCAAAAAGGACAGTCTGACAAATGACCAGGGCACACTAACAAAACCATTCAGGATGGGAGTTTCATTCCATCCTAGGCCACAAACCACCAGACTGCCAATTTTGTAGGTTAACCCTATTTGTGGGTTTAATAGTACCTTGCTAGTTGTAAATTTGATCACGAGTTGGCTGTTCACAGCAGGCCAAAATGGCGCTCAGGGCACTAGGAAATCTCCCTTCTGCTTGCTTCTCACAGGCAACCGCCACTGCACCCTGACTCTGATTTGACATGACTTTGACAAGGATGAAATATTCCTCATGCATGTTCACATATGCACAATGTTTATTCATGGAGGTAGTAGTAAATAATTCAAATTTACACACTCTTAACTGTGCAATAACAGTAGTTAAGGTATTCAGCCATCATATACTTAATGGTGGAATGCATGTTTGACAATTGTGACCTGACTTTCAGTTTATATTAAGCTTTGAAGTTGCCAACTTTTTGTCCACCTTGTGTGTTCTTCTCAATATCAGTGCATATTAGTAGTAAAAGTAGGGCTGATACTTGCATGTAGCTTTGTTTTGTTCTGTATCTTATTTACTGAAGCAGAAAGACCCACAGCTACTTTTTTTTTCTGTACCAGCTCTTACTTGTCTGCACCTATGACTCGCTTCTGTTCCTCCAAAACTGGGTGGATGTTCTCTGTCCTTAATTTCCTTCATAGTTGAGTTTCATTAGTTAAAACGACTAGCTGCTCGCTAGGAGTGAACGTGCCAAATGCATCTGTGTGTGGGTGAAATAACCATGGATCACAAGCACATGATCACTGACAGAAACTGGTTGTTTGGTAGAACCGTAAGCTTTGATTTGTTGAAGTTCTAGGCAAACTAAGGCACTATTGCATCATCAAGGCAGTTAATTCACCCACCATATTCATATGAGTAAAATGGGGTCTTTCAGAAAGTCATAAATGTTGAATAATTTATTTGATTGATTGCCCCAGTAGTAAAACTAAAAGCTGTTTTTGCAAAATATAAATTTTGATTTGAGTCCCATCAAAAGACAAGTTTAAGCAGTGTAGAAAACCAGCAGTTCCTAAAGAACCAACACACAGCTGCAATATAAAATATGCAATACCCTGAGAACACTTAGTGTTGTGTATAGAGCTGTATTTGCACCAGATTGCATGGCATTACCTGACTAACCAGGCTTGGAATTTGCTGGGAATGTTGTTTACTGGTTTCATATATAATACTGTTCTTTGTTGAGGGTGATGGAACTGTGGTATAATGCTGTCTCAGTAAATGGAATTCCCCTCAGGATAATTATTGACATCTTGATTTTAACAGACAGACATCTAGGTTAATCTAAGTTGCCACCCCAAGTAAAAGAAGACTTTAGTAAGTTCTTGTAGAAGCTTTGCTATTAGACTGTAATCTGTGGATGGCCTTGAGCCTGCTTTGGACTTCTGTTTACGTAACCCGAGGCTTTGTCACAGTAATTTTAGAAGCCAACAACAGCAGTCTCAGTTAAACGCCAGCCTTCTCTGGTGATTTCTGTTTAAGCTTTTATTTATCCAGGAAAAGCTGACAAAGCAGCAATCAGTTAAACATTCTCACAGTTGAGATTGCACATGATAGGTGTCTGGTAAAAACAGTGCTGCGTTTCTTGGACTGAGTTGGCTAATAAGAGCTGGACTAGAATGTGAGCTAAATGGCCAAAATTGTAACTTGCTACCAAAGCAAAAATATACAGAGTTAAGTCTCGTAGCTTCCATTTTGGCACTCCCCAAAGAGGTTTTGGTCATTCCCCAAAGGAAAATCACCAGGATTTAATGAAAATACTTTATATCTCCTCCACTGAAAAGAGATTAGGGAATGGGAACTGCCATTACTCCATCCGTTTTCTCCGCTTATCTGGCTCCAGGTTGCGAGGGATGGCCAGACCTCTTTTTCCCTATGCCCTCTTCCAGGGGGACTCCATTGCGTTCCCAAGCCAGCTGAGAGATGTAATCACACCAGCGTGTCCTGGGTCTGCCTTGGGATCTCCTCTCGGTAGGCCATGCCCAAAACACTTCACCTACGAGGTGTCCAGGAGACATTCTTGTCAGATGCCCCAACTTTAGACATGGAAGAGTAGCGGCTCTATTCTGAGCCCCTCCTGCATGTCTGAGCTATTCACCGTATCTCTAAAGCTGAGCCAAGAGACCCCTGAGAGGAATCTCCTTTATGCTGCTTGTATCCAGTCACTAACCAAAAGTCATGGCCGTAGGTGAGAGTAGGACATGGAGGAGTAAAAGTATCTTGGGGTTTTGTTCCCTGCCATCATTGAATGGGATTTAAGCTTTTATATCTATATGAGACTAATCTCACAGTATTCCCAACAATTGTAAATTTGAAAATGTGCTTTAACTCCAACATTGTTTTCTGTTATGTCAGGATCAGTCTTTTGCATTGCACAGCATCTTGTAAAATTAAGGAATAGTAAAATGATTTCTGTATTGGAGCAAAGTACAACTTCTTGAAGCAAATAAAGCAAATATGTGATAAGACTCTACTACAAAAGAAATGACAAGCAGAGACCCAAGTCAAAGTCTTGCACTAGTTTGAAAGGAAACATTTGTCAATTTTCAAATTATGTTTTTTGCCATTTAACAAAATGAAGGAGCAGATCATTCTGCAGCACTATCCTCTTCTCTGATATGGGTATGTATGAGTCATCTCTTGTCACTTTGCTGTCTCAATTGTCCTTTCAGAATTTATTTTAGAAGTCTGGACACCATACAACAAAAACACAGACCTGTCATAGTTTTTGATAGCTCTCTGTAGCTATACTCTGTGGTGCATACAGCAGCAACTCTTCAGGAATCAGGATGGGAGTGTATAGTACGGAAACAAGAGTTAACATCACTGTATTCTCTAAGGTCATGGAAAATGTAGAAAGTTGTCTAAGAGCTTTGGTGCACTGAAATATTAATGTGGTGAAACAAGATCATACAGGCATATTGTAGATGGGAGGCGAGCACTTAATCTCTTTAATCTACATTCATCAAAGTGCAGTAGGTTACAGCAGTTGATATGAATCACAAAGACTGTGCAGACGGTTTAGAAAGAGCAGGTTAGAGCACACAATGCAGGTTAGAATAAAAATGACACATAAAATAAAATCGTAACAATATTACTGTCATCTGGCAAAGCACAGAGAAAAGCAGCGCTGCATCAAAGGCTGCTGTTACATCACTTGGTGTGTTGCCATGACACTCAGCTCTTGTCACACAGCGAAAGACAATTAGGAGGAGGGGTGTGGAGAAAGAAGTGATTTCCATTTATGTGTGGTGCATGTGGTTCTTGGGGGGTGAGTTCTCAATCACAGGCTAGTGTGTTAGGGATGGACATTTCAAGCAAAACTAGTATTTCATATTCACTGGGAACTCATCAGATATGCACCGGTCACGGTCACCATATCAGATTTTCACTCCACGATTGTCATGGTGAGAAAACTTGCAATATTGATTTTTTTTTTTTTTTTTTTTTTTTTTTTTTATATTTTTTTTATTTTTTTCTTTTTTTTTTTTTTTTTTTTTTTTTTTTTTTTTTTCTTTTTCTCTTTTTTCTTTTTTCTTTTTTTTTTTTTTTAGCATG